>BLSH010554126.1:1408-13904 GCA_018402905.1 Glandirana rugosa | reverse complement strand
TGATTAAGAAAAAACATGAACGATGCACCCAGTGAAAATTCTCCTCATATTCAACACACTAGGGGGTGATATGGCAGATCAAGAAAGTTTATTAGAAGAAACCGGTTCTGGTGATAAGGCGGTGGAAATAGTCGTCCTGAATATTGGGGGATCACACAACTTATACTCCTCTTAAAAGTGACCCACGTAGCAAGTACAAAAAAGAATTAGTAACTCTCGTAAATTAAGGTTTTCAGAGAGGTATTTTGAATCAGAAAGAACGTAATTACATTGTTCCTGTGGCTCCACGCACTCCAATAATATATTATCTCCCAAAAGTTCATAAAAATCCTGTCCACCCCCCTGGTAGACCAATTATTAGTGGAATTGACTCCATTACTTCAAGAGCAGGGAAATATGTTGACTATTATCTCCAACCATTAGTACAGGCGACACCCTCTTACTTGAAAGATAGTAGACATACAATCAACTTACTATCACACACTGAATATAGGGAGGGAATCTGGCTAATCACAGCCGATGTCACCTCCCTATACACAGTGATTCCCCATCAATGTGGTATACAGGCAGTAAAATACTACCTTGAACAAGATCCCTCACTTTATGAAGATCAGAGGAAGTTCATTCTAGACTTACTTAATTTCACTACGAAGCGAAATTATTTTTGGTATCGAGGACAGTTCTTCCTCCAGAATAGAGGCGTGGCTATGGGGCACATTTTGCCCCCAGCCTAGCAAATTTATTCATGCCCAAGTGGGAGGAGGACGTCGTCTATGTCCATTAGAGACCAGAATTGGTACTCTGGGCACGATATATATAGACGTCGTCCTCCTCCTAAGGGACGGCACACGTGCATCATTAGATGAATATATGTCAGTACTGAACACCAATGACATTGGCATCCATTTCAACTATGAAGCCAGCCAAGAAAGCATTCATTTTTTAGACCTCACGATTAAAATTGAAAACCATAAGTTTATAATGTCTACATTTTTTAACCACTTCAGCCCTGGAAGGATTTCCAGCTTTAGGACCGGAGCCCTTTTTGCGATTCGGCGCTGCGTCGCTTTAACTGAAAATTGTGCGGTCGTGCGACGTTGCACCCAAACGAAATTTGCGTCCTTTTTTTCCCACAAATAGAGCTTTCTTTTGGTGATATTTGATCACCTCTGTGTCATTTCTGATCGCCGCTATTAACAAAAGAAGAGTGACAATTTTGCAAAAAAAAAACAAATTTCTTACTTTTTGCTAAAATACAAATCCAAAAAAAAATATATAAAAAAACATTTTTTTTCACCGTTTTTGGCCGATTTATATTCTTCCTCATATTTGTGATAAAAAAAATCGCAATTGCCGTTTATTGATTGGTTTGCGCAAACGTGGTCGCGTTTACGGGTTATGAGAATTCATTTTTGGGGTTTTTATTTTTTTTTTATTTTTTACTAATAATGGCGGCGATCTGCGATTTTTAGCGGTACTGCGATATTTCAGCGGACATGTCGGACCATTTTGACACTTTTTTGGGACCATTGGCATTTATACAGCGATCAGTGCTATAAAAATGCACTGATTACTGTGTAAATGCCATTGGCAGTGAAGGGGTTAACCTGCAGGGGGCGCTCTAAGGGTTAAGTATGTTCCCTGGGCGTGTTCTAACTGTGGGGGGACTGCCCTGGCTGGGGAAGGGAAGTGGTCACAGCCTTCGTATACAGGAAGGCTGTGATCACAGCCCTTCCCCCTTCACAGAGAGGTCCGTGTTTACATACACGGACCTCCGTTCCTTCACTCCGGGGGGGCCATCGCGGGTAGCCGGCGGCAATCGAAGCCACCGTACCCGCTCCCTGGCCCTCCCCGAACACAGTGAGCGCGCGGGCGCGCCTCCGGCGGCGCGCGCACGCTCACTAGGCGCGATCACGCGGCCGCCGTCATATGACAGCGATCCGCGTTACAGAGCCACTTTGCCGCCGTCAATTGCCGATCGGCGGTTGGCAAGTGGTTAAATTATGTGGGACGGACTACGCGCCCTCTATCCGTCAGGCTCAATGAACATGTAGCGAATATTAGAAGGGGTTATAGGGGTCACCCTGTATCTAGACACTATCGAGAAGTTCATGACAGGAACCCCAAAGGTACTAAATTTTTAGGCATTGACAAATTAAAATTACATTGGAGAGGGGGGTCTAGAATCAGAGAGATCTCCAAATTAGAGATGTATTGGATTTATAGAGTTAATTGTCTCAAACCGTTTGGTTTGAATGTTGATATTGACATCAACGCCTTTATTAATAATGCTTGAATTTATTTCAGGCCTGTTCTTAATTTTTATTCTGGTTTGTGAATAGGGTACACATATCTTCGTAAGATGATCTTCGATTGTTATTTTATTTTTATTTGTATTTTCTTTTTTATATTTATTTTCATTTTTATATATTTTTTTATATTTATTTTTATTTATAATTTTTCATTTTTTATTTTATTTATTATTTATTTTTTGTAGACTAATTCTCCTGATTTAAATATTTCCTACTTACATTTTTGGTAATATTATTTTTTAATCAAGTTGATTCCAATTTCTATACCATGACATGGTCTACAGATATTGCATTATATTTACATCTTTAGATTATAATCAAAGTGTCAGGTCGTTTTGGCTTTTTTATGTAATTGCAATATTTCGGATTACTGTAGAGCAGGCTATTCATATATCTATCCTATCAATTACACAATGTATTAACGTTTGAGTTTATATTGTTTATGCCATATTACTGTATTGCTGTGTGATCCTTATGATTTTTATGTCCGAGCCGTCGCTGATGTGAATCGACAGTAAGGCTTGAGTTGTGTTTAGTGATATACACACGTTCGTTTGGTTGACATATTTAATATGGCCACCGAACGAAAATGAGGCTTGGTTAAATATCCTTTCAGTATTTATAAGCGACAATGCGTTGCCCGTGCCCTTTGATGACGTCAGTTATGACGAAACATGTCGGGCGGTCCTACGCATTGATGAGTTTGCGTCCCACGTGACCCGGAAGCACAGGCAAACCACGAGAGCCGGCGTTTTTAATACTTCATGCGCATTTTAACTTGTGCTATGTGAGTAGCCATTTGGCATATGTTTTTTATATACAATAAATAACGGTATTACACTATTTGGAGCCTTCTCTTTTTAATGTACTGAGGTGATACCATGAGTCATTCCTTGAACCTGAAGCTGGTGCTGCCTTCATTCCCTTGCTAAAGCTTGCAGAGGCTATCTGCCTGTTGTGCCGTTTGCCTAGCGATAGTTAAACATCTATATCTGGTAAGAGTTTTTACACTCAGAGTCTGCGGTGACACCGGAAGTTAATTTATCATCTCTGCACTTCTTTACCCTTTTTTGACCATTCACACTGGATTTGTTGGACTAGTTGATATTACTGGATGGTCGTATATCATAGCACTTTATGGACTTTGCGCCTTATGAATTTTGCATGAAAAGTTTTTCCCTTTTTTGCACATGTCACTTTATGTCTATGTATATTTAACCCCTTCCTTACCGGGCACTTAAACCCCCCTCCTGCCCAGACCAATTTTTGGCTTTCAGCGCTGTTGCGTTTTGAATGACAATTGCGCGGTCGTGCAAGGTTGTACCCAAATAAAATTTGTGTCCTTTTTTCCCACAAATAGAGCTTTCTTTTGGTGGTATTTGATCCCCTCTGCGTCATTTCTGATCGCCGCTATAAACAAAAAATGAGCGACAATTTTGCAAAAAAGAACAATATTTTTTACTTTTTGCTAAAGTACAAATCCATTAAAAAAAATATCCATCAGTTTTGGCCGATATATATTCTTCTACATATTTTTGGTAAAAAAAAAATCGCAATCGGCGTATATTGATTGGTTTGCGCAAAAGTTATCGCGTCTACAAACTGGGAATTGATTTATGGCGTTTTTATTTATTTATTTTTTTTTACTAGTAATGGCGGCGATCTGCGATTTTTATCGGGACTGCGATATTGGGGCGGACATGTCGGACATTTTTTACACATTTTTGGGACCAATGACATTTATACAGCGATCAGAAATTTAAATGTCCATTGATTACTGTGTAAATGTCATTGGCAGTGAAGGGGTTAACCAGCAGGGGGCAGTGAAGGGGTTAAATATGTTCCCTGGGTGTGTTCTAACTGTGGGGGTGAGGGCTGGCCGGGACATAACAGATCTAACTGATCCCAGTGACAGGGATCAGTAGATCTGTTATGTCCCCTATCACAGAACGGGGAACCGCCCTGTTTACAACAGCGGTTCCCCGTTCTGAGGCTCCTAAAGGAGATCGGCGGGTCTCGGGCGGACATCGAGTCCGCCCGACCCACGGGCACGCTCGCGCAGCCTGGAGCGTGCGCAGTGGAGGACTGATCAGAGGCATTTCAGATCCGCACTGGAGCCGTACTTTAGCAATAGCGCGGATCTGAAGTGGTTAATCTATTCACGTATCTGTTATTAGTGATTGTATCATTTATTTACAGGTATTGATACCCTCCTTGATTTTCAGTGACTCTGGGTGCTTGCACATGCACTTTTTTATAATTTTTGGATTTGATTGCGCAATTGTTTGTATTTTTAATCTGGTTAGATTATGACCAGGTCATTGCAGCTGATCAATGCAGAACAATTGATCACATTCTTCCCTTGGCGTATGACTTAAGGCGGCCATAGATGGATGGAGATTGGGCCGGTTCAGCAGAGAAGTCCATCGAATGATCAGCTCCTGCCAGATAGAACTGTGGGGCAATTTTTGTTCGATCTGTGTATACAGCCAATGGGTTTTGAGCGCTGGTCAGTTATGGCAGCCAATGGGTTTCAGCGCTGATCTGTGTATGCAACCAATGGGTTTCAGCGCTGATCAGTTTATGCAGCCAATGGGTTTCAGCACTGATTAGTTTATGCAGGCAATGGGTTTCAGCGCTGATCAGTTTATGCAGCCAATGGGTATCAGCACTGATCAGTTTATGCAGCCAGTGGGATGCAGCCAATGGGTTTTGAGCGCTGCTCTGTGTGTGCAGCCAATGGGTATGAGCGCCGATCAGTTTATGCAGCCAATGTGATGCAGCCAATGGGTTTCAGCGCTGATCAGTGTATGAAGCCAATGGGTATCAGCGCCAATCAGTTTATGCAGCCAATGGGTTTCAGCACTAATCTGTGTATGCAGCTAATGGGTATCAGCGCTGATCAGTGTATGCAGCCAATGGGTTTCTGCGCTGATCTGTGTATGCAGCCAATGGGTATCAGCACTGATCAGTTTATGCAGACAATAGGATGTAGCCAATGGGTTTCAGCGCTGATCAGTTTATGCAGCCAATGGGTTTTAGCACTGATCAGTTTTGGCAGCCAATGGAATGCAGCCAATAGGTTTTAGTGCTGAGCAGTGTATGCAGCCAATGGGTATCAGCGCTGATCAGTGTGTGCAGCCAATGGGTATCAGCGCTGATCTGTGTATGCAGCCAATGGGTTTCAGCGTTGATCTGTGTGTGCAGCCAATGGGTTTCAGCACTGATTTGTGTATGCAGCCAATGGGTTTCAGCGCTGATCAGTGTATGCAGCCAATGGGTTTCTGCGCTGATCTGTGTATGCAGCCAATGGGTATCAGCGCTGATCAGTTTATGCAGACAATAGGATGTAGCCAATGGGTTTCAGTGCTGATCAGTTTATGCAGCCAATGGGATGCAGCCAACGGGCTTTAGCGCTGATCAGTTTATGCAGCCAATGGGTTTTAGCACTGATCAGTTTTGGCAGCCAATGGAATGCAGCCAATAGGTTTTAGTGCTGAGCAGTGTATGCAGCCAATGGGTATCAGCGCTGATCAGTGTATGCAGCCAATGGGTTTCAGCGTTGATCTGTGTGTGCAGCCAATTGGTTTCAGCGCTGATCAGTGTATGCAGCCAATGGGTTTTAGCGCTGATGTGTGTATGCAGCCAATGGGTTTCAGCGCTGATCAGTGTATGCAGCCAATGGGTTTTAGCGCTGATGTGTGTATGCAGCCAATGGGTTTTAGCGCTGATCAGTTTATGTAGCCAGTGGGATGCAGCCAATGGCTTTTGAGCGCTGATCAGTTTTGGCAGCCAATGGGATGCAGCCAATGGGTTTTAGCGCTGATCTGTGTGTGCAGCCAATGGGTTTCATCGCTGATTTGTGTATGCAGCCAATGGGTTTCTGCGCTGATCTGTGTATGCAGCCAATGGGTATCAGCGCCGAACAGTTTATGCAGCCAATGGGATGCAGCCAATGGGTTTCAGCGCTGATCTGTGTGTGCAGCAAATGGGCTTTAGCGCTGATCAGTGTATGCAGCCAATGGGTATCAGTGCCGATCAGTTTATGCAGACAATGGGATGTAGCCAATGGGTTTCAGCGCTGATCAGTTTATGAAGCCAATGGGATGCAGCCAATGGGCTTTAGCGCTGATCAGTTTATGCAGCCAATAGGTTTTTAGCGCTGATCAGTTTATGCAGCCAATAGGTTTTTAGCGCTGATCAGTTTATGCAGCCAGTGGGATGCAGCCAATAGGTTTTAGCGCTGATCAGTGTATGCAGCCAATGGGTATCAGCGCTGATTAGTGTATGCAGCCAATGAGTTTCAGCGCTGATCTGTGTATGCAGCCAATGGGTTTCAGCACTGATTTGTGTATGCAGCCAATGGGTTTCAGCGCTAATCTGTGTATGCAGCCAATGGGTTTCAGCACTGATCTGTGTATGCAGCCAATGGGTTTCAGCGCTGATCAGTTTATGCAGCCAATGGGTTTCAGCGCTGATCAGTTTATGCAGCCAATGGGATACAGCCAAAGGGCTTTAGCGCTGATCAGTTTATGCAGCCAATGGTTATCAGCGCCGATCAGTTTATGCAGCCAATGGGTTTCAGCGCTGATCAGTTTTGGCAGCCAAACACGCATGTTCGGAACCCAGGAATGACCCGGAAGTGTTCAGTCGTGCAAACAGGAAATCAGCGGAAGGGGCCTAAAGGGTGACGCATAGGGTTGCCACCTCATTCCTTTAAACCCGAACACATATGAATTACACAGGTTCTGTGGCTGATTAAGGTGGTAATTAAACTCACTTGGTGCTTTATCTGCATTCAATTAGCCTCAGAACCTGTGTAATTCATATGTGTTCGGGTTTAAAGGAATGAGGTGGCAACTCTAGTGATGCACGAAAACTGAACTTCCTCTTTATACGCTCGTAGCACGTCACTACGTTTGTGGAACGATAACTTTACTCCCGTCAGAACACTAGACAAAATCACAAACAGACGATTTAGGGAAAAGTTGGACGTGCGGTCGTACGACAATCGCAGCGTGTGTATGAGGCTTAAATCTCTCTTTCCTCTGCAGCCTGATCCGCATTCAGATTGCATTCAGAGGTTCCTGACAGACAATAAGGAAGCAATGCAACACCTCATCACCGCCTGTTTTAACCCCATTTGTGCTAACCAGCATTCCACAACAGAGTACATTGCATGCGTTTCTGGTGCTTCCCCATTTGCATGAATGTGTAGCGTTCAGTGAGGGTTGCCACTCGCCAATTGCTAAATGTTTAGTAAATTTTGCTGCAGGTGTGAAGTGAAGCATCACCACCGTGGCATGCAAACTAGGGTTGCCACATCATCCCTTTAATCCAGGACACATATGAATTGCACAGGTTCTGAGGCTGATTAAGGTGGTAATTAAACTCACTTGGTACCTTATCTGCCTTAAATTAGCCTCAGAACCTGTGTAATTCATATGTGTCCTGGATTAAAGGGATGATGTGGCAACCCTAATGCAAACACCCCCATCCATTGCCTAGTGCACCTTAAAGCGGCACTCCATCCAGAAGGGAAAGCCCCACTTATTTGCACCCTCCACAGCTACATTTGGCACTTTTTGGGGGAGCAGGTACATGGATTTGACAGGTATTCACCCCTATTTTCAGGGTTCCATGAGTATGTCCGGCCCCTTCTCTTTCCCCCACTGCCTTCTGGGACACGCACAGAAGGTGGCAGGGCCATTTACACAGCGCAGTGTAACTCACGCATGTGCAGTACCAAACAGGCTGTGAAGCCCCTGAAGGCGTCACTGCCGAGTTCCCTTAGACCCCTTCACACTGAGGTAGTGTTCAGGTGTTTTAGCGCTAGAAATAGCGAATGTAAAGCGCCTTAGAACTGTCTCCCATTCATTTCAATGAGTGCTTTCACACCCAGGCGGTGCACTTGCGGGACGTTCAGAAAAGACCTGCAAGCAGCATCTTTTTTGGGGCGGGTTGGGAGCGCTGTATACAACACGCCCATGCCCATTGCAATGAATGGGCAGCGCTTCCAAAGCACCACAACACAGGAGTTTTTAACCCTTTTTGGGGGGTTAAAAGCAGCCAAAAAGCTGTGCAAAAGCGCTAAAATGAGTGGCGCTTTAGCACAAACAGCCGGCGTTTTCAGTGTGAAAGGGGTCTAGGTGAAGATGGAGGTGCCTGCACCTGAAGCTGATTGAAGAATCGGCTTGGGTGAAGACCCCTGGACCCCTGGACAGGTAAGTGTCCTTATATTAAAAGTCAGCAGCTACAGTATTTGTAGCTGCTGACTTTTTTGGGTGGGGGGCTGGAACTCCCCTTTAAGGGGGGCGGTTGACAGGAAGCAAAAACACGGCTCAAAACACACATTTTTGTTGCCCCTCCCCCCATTTGCACGCCTTAAGCCTAAAGCGGCCATAGATAGATCGAGATTCGGCCAGTTCAGCAGGAGGAATATCAATCCAAGCTAGAATTGCCACCTCATCCCTTTATACCCGAACACATATGAATTACACAGGTTGTTCTGAGGCTAATTTAATGCACATAAGGCACCAAGTGAGTTTAATTAACACCTTAATCATCCACAGAATCTGTGTAATTAATATGTGTTCGGGTTTAAAGGGATGAGGTGGCAACCCTAATCCAAGTATAGGCAGGCTGGTTGTACAGAAGTCTGTCTATCCATCAACACAAGTACAATCAGTTTATTGGATTTTTATTGTTCGATTACTGCCAGCAGCTATAGCCAATGACATTGTGTTGATGGGGGAATTGAAAGATTTTCTTTCCTACCACCTGTGGAAGGAAAAAAAATAGTTCAATGTATGGCCTGCTTAAGTTGATTAAATCCAAACTAAACCGAGTCCAGCGGTGGCCAAATGCAGTGCAATCTCTGTACAATCTCCTTAAAGCTCACCACGCACACTAAAATCTGATCTGATTGTACAATCTACCATCAACTATTTAGTGCAAGGGCCTGCCTGATTGGATAGATTGGGTGTGTCCTCCTATTACATCGTTTTGGTAAACCTAAAGGGCTGAAAAATCAGATGGCAGTGGCCGGTTTAATAGAAACTGGGCAACATTTGGCCGTGTGTAGGGCAGCCAGAGTTGCGTGAAAAACCCCCCAACAAATGTGTACCGGGCTTAAAGGCCCATACACACAATGAGAAAATCTGAAAATTTCCTTATGAGATACAATCGGTCGGTTTTCTGATCCATAAGATCGGTAGTATGGTACTTTTGATAGCTGATTCCGATAGTTCAGATGACAAAAACCATAGGTGCAAGCTAGAAACTTTTTATCGTACATGAACACAACTTCTGATTTTCGTTTAATAAGTACAGTATTCTTCAAAAAAAAAAAGAGAGAGCAAAACCACGCATGCTCAG
The DNA here is from genome assembly GCA_018402905.1 of Glandirana rugosa. Taxonomy (NCBI): domain Eukaryota; kingdom Metazoa; phylum Chordata; class Amphibia; order Anura; family Ranidae; genus Glandirana; species Glandirana rugosa. The sequence continues at coordinate 4,215 of BLSH010554126.1, read as the reverse complement.
AAAAGATTACATTACACTACAATACAACACATTACATCACTTCCAAAGTTGTATTCTGTCATACAAGAGTTTTGGTAAGTTGAGTATCCTCTTCATTTTCGATATGAGACGAGCATGCATGGAAAAATGGACGATCATTCGCCCAATATTGTCATTGTGTGTACGAGGCTTTAGGGTCATCACACATTTCACAATCTTTGTACAATCAACTTTATATTTACCAAAACGATGTAATAGTTACCTCATATAGCCAATCAATCTGTATCTGATAAGGTAGGTTGCATCACATGGTGGATGGTGGATCTAAAGAAGATTGTACAATCAGATCAGATTGCAGTGTGTGCAGCTTTAGGGCCGCATTCACACCTGAAACTTACATTCCCGCTCACATTTTTTATTTTGCTTGTTTTTTGCACCTTAATGTGAGTCACGCTTAGGGCAGCTGTTTCCCTTGAATGGGCCCTAGAATGCACCACAAATACACATGAACCCGTGTACATGCAACTCAGTGCAGGAAATAAATGAAAGAAGATTCCAAACAATGCAGCACAAACGCACTAAAAACACATTGAAAATGCAAAAGCAAAAATGCACAGTGATCACAGAAATTGTGGTGTAAATGAGCCCTTTTTGCACAGAGATTGCACAATCAGTTTGTATAGTGTATGGCCATTAGATTTGTTTTATGCCTGGTAAACACTATGAGATTATCATTATTTTTTTTTTTTTTGCATGCTAGTCTCCATATAGAAAATGTAGAGGTTACTAAAGTTCAAGTGACTTGGACGGCAATGTGAAAGGATGTGCAAGATAGAACTCCTCTGTGGATCCTTCCTATCCATCCTGTAATCTGGGTCATTATCACCCTGAACCTCCTGATTTCTGCCTCTCTATACTCCTACCTTACCCGGTCTCCTGCGCAGTATACCTGAGATCCCCCTCGATGACCAAGAAGAATAAAGAGGACTCGGAAGCTGAGGATTGCTCATCCTAAGATGGCGCCGACCCACAGCCACAGAGTTCCATGAAGAATAAGCTCCGGGACACCACCGCATGCCTAGAAAGATTCACCTGCACTCCTGTTAAAGACTTGGGCAGCCTCTCCACAGCATCCTCGGGCTCAGCGCAGGCATAGACAGCTGAAGAGGCGCCCGCCAAGCCTCCTATATCACCAGCCTGGGAGGAAGATGCAGCCTCATGGGAGCAGCCAGATGACACAGTGAGTACTGCTGCTTCAGGGATGGACAAGCAAAGCAAAGTATAATTTTAAAGAGAGAGTGTCTGCTGTGGAGGAAAGTATAAGTACACTTGAAGACTCTGTACATCCCATCCTGAAAATCACGAAAAAGACTACACAACAACTGGCCACACATGACTCCTGCCTAGAAGATATGGAAAACCGGCTCTGCCGGAATAATGTCAGGGTTGTGGGGCTTCCAGAGCGAGCAGAAGGAAATGCATTTATTGAGAAATGGCTGAAATCCACTCTTGGAGCTGAGCATTTCTCCCCATTATTCGCAGTGGAGCAAGCACACAGAGTACTGGCCAGACCTCCACCTTCTGGGGCAACTCCATGAACCTTCATTCTGGGGATGCTGAACTATAAAGACAGGGATATCATCCTGCAAAGAGCCAAGCAACTCCCTGATGTACGGCTAGACGGCTCGAAGATTAGCTTCTTCCCCGACTTCTCTGCAGCTGTGTAGCGCCAGCAGGCAGGATTCTCTGATGTGATGCGGCGAATGCATCAGATGGAGCTTACTTACTAATCCGCATCACAATGGTTGGATACCTACAGGCGTTCAAGTCGATCCTCTAAACCAGCCTGAACCCCAGTGGTATGGAGGTTGTTCACCCGATTCTGTTTGTCCTTTTAACCTGCAAGTTGCAGTGCAGCTCTACCCTAAAGCCTCATTGGAAAAGTTATCAGTTATCAGTTGTAGCCTGTATTCAGGCGCTGTGCAACATTGTTTTGTGGGCCGGGAAGAGTACATTGACGGAGTGCTCCTCCTATGGCCTCCTTGATCACACAGCCTCTCCAGTAGTAGCTCCCGTGTGGGGCGATTTTTTTAGTTATTCCCTGACCAGTGTTTTTTGGTCTGCAGGAATGGTTTATGTTTTTACTTTGCTGTCTTTTTTTTCCATTTTATTTTTTTCTCTTTCTTTTTGATCAGTTTATGCAGCCAGTGGGATGCAGCCAATAGGTTTTGAGTGCTGCTCTGTGTGTGCAGCCAATGGGTATCAGCGCTGATCTGTGTATGCAGCCAATGGGTATCAGCGCCGATCAGTTTATGCAGCCAATGGGATGCAGCCAATGGGTTTCAGTGCTGATCAGTGTATGAAGCCAATGGGTATCAGCGCCGATCAGTTTATGCAGCCAATGGGATGCAGCCAATGGGTTTCAGCGCTGATCAGTGTATGCAGCCAATGGGCTTTAGCGCTGATCAGTTTATGCAGCCAATGGGTTTTAGCGCTGATCAGTTTTGGCAGCCAATGTAATGCAGCCAATAGGTTTTAGTGCTGAGCAGTGTATGCAGCCAATGGGTATCAGCGCTGATCAGTGTGTGTAGCCAATGGGAATCAGCGCTGATCTGTGTATGCAGCCAATGGGTTTCAGCGTTGATCTGTGTATGCAGCCAATGGGTTTCAGCACTGATTTGTGTATGCAGCCAATGTTTTTCAGAGCTAATCTGTGTATGCAGCCAATTGGTATCAGCGCTGATCAGTGTATGCAGCCAATGGGTTTCAGTGCTCATCAGTGTATGCAGCCAATGGGTTTTAGTGCTGATACAGTGCCTTGCGAAAGT
>BLSH010554056.1:10931-25033 GCA_018402905.1 Glandirana rugosa | reverse complement strand
TTTTTTTTTTACCAAAAATATGTAGAAGAATATATATCGGCCAAAACTGATGGATATTTTTTTTAATGGATTTGTACTTTAGCAAAAAGTAAAAAATATTGTTCTTTTTTGCAAAATTGTCGCTCATTTTTTGTTTATAGCGGCGATCAGAAATGACGCAGAGGGGATCAAATACCACCAAAAGAAAGCTCTATTTGTGGGAAAAAAAGGACGCAAATTTTATTTGGGTACAACGTTGCACGACCGCGCAATTGTCATTCAAAATGCGACAGCGCTGAAAGCCAAAAATTGGTCTGGGCAGGAGGGGGGTTTAAGTGCCCGGTAAGGAAGGGGTTAATCTGTACCAGAATGACAGGAAGAAAAAAGCGTGGAGAAGGCTTGGAAAAGCTCATGATCCAAAGCACACAATGTCATTTGTAAAACATGGTGGAGGCCGTGTGATGGCATGGGCATGCAGGGCTTCAAGTGGCACTGGGTCATTGGTGTTTATTCCTGATGTGACAGAAAACAGAAGCAGCTGGATAAATGCTACAGTGTTTAGAGATATACTGCCAGCCCAGATTCAGCCAAATGCAGAAAAGTTGATTGGACAATGATACAAAACACCCTGCAAAAGCAACCCTGGAGCTTTTGAAGGAAAAGAAGTGGAATATTCTGCAATGGCCGAGTCAATCACCTGATCTCACAATTGAGCATGCATTTCACTTGCTGAGGGCAAAACTAAACGCAGAAAGACCCACAAACAAAGAACAACTGAAGACAGCTGCAGTTAGAGCCTGGCAAAGCATCAGAAAGGAAACCCAGTCTTTGGTAATGTCTATGGGTTCCAGACTTCAAGCAGTCATTGCCAGTAAAGGATTCTCAACAAAATTTTACAAATGAACATTTTATTTATGATTATATTAATTCGTCCTATTACATTTGGTCCCCTGGAAATGGGGGTATAAAAATTGTTGCACTTCCTAAAACTTGATATTTATGTTCAACACCTTGAATTAAAGCTGAAAGGCTGCACTTTAAATGAATTTGGATTGTTTAGTTTTAATTGTATTCTGGTTGCATATAGAGCCAAAAGTATGAAAATTGTACCTGTGTCCAAATATATATAGACATAACTGTATGTGCTTAGATCAAATTTCATGAATCAGGTTTATATCCACTTTAAGGGAGGCATGGACTGCAGGGAGAGATATCATTTTGCCCCTGTACAAATCATTAGTAAGACCTCATCTGGAATATGTAGTTCAATTGTGGGCACCAGTTCATAAAAAGGATATTGGGGAACTGGAGAAAGTGCAGAGAAGAACAATCAAGCTGATAAGAGGCATGGAGGAGCTCAGCTATGAGGAAATATTTGCTGAACTGAATTTATTCTCTCTGGAGAAGAAGAGATTAAGGGGGGATATGATCAACATGTTTAAATACTTAAGTGGTTCATGTAGTGAACGTGGTGGTGACTTATTCACTTTAAAGTCATCACTGAGGACAAGTGGGCACTCTTTACATGTGGAGGATAAGAGATTTCATTTCCAAATACAAAAAGACTTCTTCACAGTAAGAGCTGTGAAAATTGGAATAGACTCCTTCAAGAGCTGGAGAGCTGGTTCTGGCCAGCTCGGTAGATCGTTTTAAGAAAGGCCTGGATTCTTTCCTAAATGTACATAACATACAGTAACTCACAAAAGTGAGTACACCCCTCACATTTTTGTAAATATTTTATTCTAACTTTTCATGTAACAACACTGAAGAAATTACACTTTGCTACAATGTAAAGTAGTGAGTGCACAGCTTGTATAACAGTGTAAATTTGCTGTCCCCTCAAAATAACTCAACACACAGCCAATAATGTCTAAACCGCTGGCAACAAAAGTGAGTACACCCCTAAGTGAAAATGTCCAAATTGAGCCCAAATAGCCATTTTCCCTTCCCAATGTCATGTGACTCGTTAGTGTTACAAGGTCTCAGGTTTGAATGGGGAGCAGGTGTGTTAAATGTGGTGTTATCTCTCACATACTGGTCACTGGACGTTCCACATGGCACATCATGGCAAAGAACTCTCTGAGGAGCAGAAAAATGTGTCGCTCTACATAAAGATGGCCTAGGCTATAAGAAGATTGCTAGTACCCTGAAACTGAGCTGCAGCACGGTCGCCAAGACCATACAGCGGTTTAACAGGACAGGTTCCACTCAGAACAGGCCTCTCCATGGTCGACCAAATAAGCTGAGTGCACATGCTCAGCGTCATATCCAGAGGTTGTCTTTGGGAAATTGACGTATGAGTGCTGGCAGCATTGCTGCAAAGGTCGAAGGAGTGGGGGGTCAGCCTGTCAGTGCTCAGACCATACACCGCACACTGCATCAAATTGGTCTGCATGGCTGTCGTCCCAGAAGCAAGCCTCTTCTAAAGATGATGCACAAGAAAGTCCGCAAACAGTTTGATTAAGACAAGAAGACTAAGGGCATGGGTTACTGGAACCATGTCCTGTGGTCTGATGACCAAGATAAATTTATTTGGTTCAGATGGTGTCAAACGTGTGTGGCGGCAACCAGGTGAGGAGTACAAAAACAAGTGTGTCTTGCCTACAGTCAAGCATGGTGGTGGGAGTGTCATGGTCTGGGGCTGCATGAGTGCTGCTGGCACTAGGGAACTACAGTTCATTGAGGGAACCATGAATGCCAACATGTCCTGTGACATACTGAAGCAGAGCATGATCCCTTCCCTTTGGAGACTGGGCCTCGGGGCAGTATTCCAACATAACGACCTCAAACACACCTCCAGGATGACCACTGCCTTGCTAAAGAAGCTGAGGGTAAAGGTGATGGACTGGCCAAGCATGTCTCCAGACCTAAACCCTATTGAGCATCTGTGGGGCATCCTCAAACAGAAGGTGGAGGAGAGCAAGGTCTCTAACATCCACCAGCTCCATGATGTTGTTATGGAGGAGTGGAAGAGGACTCCAGTGGCAACCTGTGAAGCTCTGGTGAACTCCATGCCCAAGAGGGTTAAGGTAAAATAATGATGGCCACACAAAATATTGACACATTGGGCCCAGTTTAGACATTTTCACTTAGGGGTGTACTCACTTTTGTTGCCAGCGGTTTAGACGTTAATGGCTGTGTGTTCAGTTATTTTGAAGTTACAGCAAATTTACACTGTTATACAAGCTGTATACTCACTACTTTACATTGTAGCAAAGTGTAATTTCTACAGTGTTGTCACATGAAAATATATAATTAAATATTTACAAAACTGTGAGGGGGGTACTCACTTTTGTGAGATACTGTAACTGGATACTAACATTTATAATTAAAGTTGATCCAGGGAATATCCGGTTGCCTCTTGGGGGATCAGGAAGGATTTTCCTCCCCTACTAGAGCAAATTGGATCATGCTTTATTGTTTTTTTCCTTCCTCTGGATCAACTGTGGGTATAGGATTGCATACAGTATATAGGACTACATTACTATTTTTTTTTGTTGTTGTTGTTAGTGGTTGAACTAGATGGACTTGTGTCTTTTTTCAGCCAGACTAACTATGTATATGTGCTCCAAGACAGAGTTGCTGAAAAAGAATGTCCCCAAAAAAATAAACAGAGAGATTGTAAAAATATATAATAAAGCCCATTAAAGGATGCAAAAACTGCCAACCACAAGAAAAACTAAAAATATGATCCCAAAAGGGCTTACCAGGGGTTCTGAGCAAAATGTTGGTATTTGGTAAATCACAAGGATGAACCCTCATGCCCTGTAGATATTGGAACAAATGTCGAGATCGCAGCCGAAGTGACTGTGATGGCCTCGTACAAGAATCTAAGCTTGTGTATAGCATAGGGGTGATGTGTGCATGGGGCTCTTTGGCTGTGTGTCTGGGATGTTGAGGATACACCCAAGGGACATGTGATTCACTTAACTTTTTTCTTAATTCTTTATTTTAATTGTCAATGAAATCAACACTTCAAAGCAAAACAATACCATATTTGTCACGATCCTGGTGGTGGAGTCTGGCGTGTGCAGGGAACAACCACTCTTGCACACCCGATTCAGGGGTCCCTGGTAGAGCATACAGGAGGCACGAGGGCCAGATGGTCACTGATGGTGGTGATGTGAGGCTCCGGATGGTCGTGCAAGTCAGAAGAGTGGTCGTTCAGGCTGGGTCGGAAACTGGCAGGCAAGCAAGGTACAAGGGGTTCAGGCGGAGAGTGGTCAAGTCCAAGCAGGGTTCGTTAACAGACTGGCAGCAAAGGTACAGAAGGGTCAGGCAAAGGGATGGTCATGGATAGCAGGGGTCGGTGCTGGCAGATAGGTAGCAGGTCAGAGCAAGCCGGGTCGGTACACAGGAAGCAGGTTACAGGTAGGAGAGCTGAGGCTCACAGGTACTCAGACGCTGTAGAACAGACAGCACTTGCCGACAGGAGCAGGAAGTTCAAAAAGAGCTGCCCGGCGCCGCCTCCTCCGGGAGCGTGAGGAAACAACAACAAACTGCAAACACGTCCTCAGCACAATCTTCTTCTAACATTGCACCCCCAAGGGGCAGCCTCCGGATGCCCAGCCTGGCCAGCTTGTCAGAGTTGTTATCCTAGAAAGTTTGGATGCAGTCATCGGCATGAATGTTGGTCTCAGGCTCCCAGGAGCTATCTTCCGGACCGTAGCCCTTCCATTTTACAATGTACTGAACCACACCACCCCTTTTCCTACAGTCGGGTATGGACTCGGCCTCAAACTCCTCTTCTCCATCGATCAACACAGGGGCAGGGGGAGCGCCAGCTCTATTGGGGAAGGGGTCCGGGATCACCGGCTTCAGTAGAGACACATGGAACACCGGGTGTATCTTCAGAGACTCTGGGAGCTCCAACTCGTAAGACACCTGGTAAATCTTCCGCTTGACAGGGAAAGGCCCAATAAATCGTGGGCCCAGCTTCTTGGATGGGCAGGACAGCTTCAAATTCTTGGTAGACAGCCAAGTCTTGTCACCAGGTTGGAGTTTGAGTTCACCTCATTTTTTCTTATCAAACGCTGTTTTAGCTACCTCCTGCGTCCTGGCGAGTGTTTCTTGCAGCAGCTTCCAGTTGGACTGTAAGAACTGAGCGGATTCCTGTACCGCTGGCACCGTGGTTTCACCGGCTAAGCTGGGGAGCCCCGTAGAGTGGAAGCCATAGTTGGCCCAGAAGGGGGACTGCTTTGTGGACGAGTGTACAGAATTGTTGTAAGCGAACTCCGCCAAGGGGAGTAATGTTCCCCAATCGTTCTAGGAATAGGAAGAAAAGCAGCGGAGGTATTGCTCCAGAGTTTGATTAGTTTGTTCCATCTGGCCGTTGGTTTGTGGGTGGTATGCTGTTGAGAACGAGAGATCGATCTCCAGGGTGGAACAGAGAGCTCTCCAGAAGCGCGAGGGGAACTGTACACCTCGGTCGGACACTATGTTGTCTGGGAGTCCGTGCAGATGGACGACTTCTCTGATGAAAATTTCTGAGGTCTCCTTTGCAGTGGGGGTGCCCTTCATTGGGAGGAAGTGGGCCATTTTCGTCAGGCGGTCCACAACCACGAAGATTGTGGTATATCCATTGGCTGGGGGCAGCTCCAATATAAAGTCCATCGTAATTTTGGACCAAGGTCGTTCAGGGATAGGCAGAGGTTTCAACAGCCCCCAAGCTTTAGTCTTGTCTGTCTTATTCCTGGCACATGTAAGGCAGGAACGGACGTAGGCCTGACAGTCCTCGGTGAGTCCAGGCCACCAAAAAGAGCGCAGTACCAGTTCTATGGTCTTTTTTGAGCCAAAGTGCCCAGCTAACTTGTGGTCATGGCAGACCTTTAAGACGACCAAGCGGAGTTCCTTGGGCACGACCATTTGGTTCTTGTGCCACCAGAGACCATCCTTCCAGGTCAGTCCTGAGCTAGATGCTTCAGCAGAGTGGGTTGAGGCTCTCCGTATCTGGGAGAGGGGATCATCCTGTGTGAGCAGGAAGTTCCGGGGGTGCAGGATAGTATCTGGAGAGGCGGATGCTCCGGGTTCAGAGAACATGCGGGAGAGAGCATCCGGTTTCGTATTCTTCGCCCCGGGTCTGTAGGTCAAGTGAAACTGGAATCTGGAAAAGAAAAGCGCCCAACGGGCTTGACGGGGCTTAAGTCTCTTGGCCGTTCTGAGATATTCCAGATTCTTATGATCTGTATAGATCAGGATTGGGTGCAGAGCTCCTTCCAGCAGGTAGCACCATTCTTCAAGAGCAGCCTTTATAGCCAGCAACACCCTATCCCCCACATCATAGTTCTTCTCCGGGGCAGACAGTTTACGCGAGAAGAAGGCCACGGGGTGAAGGAGTGCCTTTGTTCCCTGCCTTTGGGAGAGGACCGCTCCTACCGCTCTTTCGGAGGCGTCCCCTTCCAGGACATAGGGCAGAGTGGCATCTGGATGCTTAAGAATGGGCGCCGTTGTAAAGAGTTCCTTTAGCGTTTGGAAGGCCTTTTGAGCGTCGGGCGACCACTGAAACCGTTGACCCTGTTTAGTAAGCTGCGTGATGGGGGTGATGATGGCTGAGAACCCCCGATGAACCTTCTGTAAAAGTTGGAGAACCCCACAAAGCGTTGGACCCCTTTTTTATCCATGGGTGCTGGCCATCTTGGATGGCAGTAACCTTTTGAGGGTCCATCGTGACCCCAGTCACTGACCGGATCAGTCCAAGGAATGGGATCTGGGAGCGCTCAAAGGTGCACTTTTCTGTCTTGAAATAAATGACTAAGAAGGGTTTACCTGCGCTGGGATATGCAAACTAATATATGTCTAAAGAGAAGATAGGAAAAGAGAGTGCTGCCCTCCAGAACTTTCCGTGCAAAAGCAAGGTAAGCAGAATTATATAAAACAAGAGTGGTGTTGGAGTTGGCGCTGTCTCAGTGATGTATATATTTTTTATGTAAGTATATTAATATGAAAGTGCAAAGTGCTTAAAAATTAATGGTGTACGTAAAAGTCCGTAAATAAAGATTATTATAAACATAAAATTGTAAAATTATAAAAAAGCAGTGTATAACTAGAATAAATTAGTGAAAATACAAATTATGTGTAAGAGGGTGAAATCCCAAAAAATGTAGAATGTGATCCGTAAAAATCCGTAAAAGTCCGTAAAAAATTAAGTCTGTGAACATCCAGAAAACATTTGTAAATATCAATAGAACTTCTATTAGGCCAGGATACAGGTTTGTTGTCAGCTGTAAGTAGATGGCTGAATAATGAATTCATACATTTCTGGTTAGATAATGGAGTAACGTTTAACAAATAAGCTGCTGGGTCCTTGTTAAGGGTAACCCCCGTCAGGGTTTTAATTGCAGATTCTACTTCATCCCAGAAACTGTTTAATTTTGAGCATTCCCAAAAGATATGCAAATGGGTTCCAACATATTACCCACAGCTCCATGTAGTTTGGCTGTAGTTCTGTACCACTGTGTGAGAAGTTTGTAGCCTCCCTCCTGATATCTGCTGGTCAAGAAAGCCTTGTGGGCAAAACAGATAATTCTGTCTTTCTGAGGTTGGGAGAAAATAGTTCTAAGGTCACTCTCCCACTTTCGTACAAAGGGTAGCTCTCATGTATCTGTCTGATTCATCAGTAGAGTGTAAAAGTAGGAGAGGGAGTGAGGGAGCTGATTCCTGTCCAAACAAATCCATTAGAACGGGGTAGGTTGGCGTAACCATTGGTGTTCAGCCGGGAATGAACAAAGCTAGATCTACCCATAATTTCGGCTCTTGCGTCACACATCATTCCATTATTCTAGTCAGATGAGATAACTCATAGTATCTCACGGGATCCGGAAAACCCATACCACCCCTGTCTGGGTGGTTTACCTGCCCAAATGAAGCGTGTAAAAAAAACTTGCACGCAATTCCTTTAGAAAACTCTGTGGGAGCCTAATGGGTAGTGTTTAAAACAAGTAGACCAAACGTAGCATTACGTTAATTTTTAGGACATTAGATCTACCAAACCATGTGAACATCTCTTTATCCCACCTCTGAAGGTCCAATTTAAGCTTGCGATAAAGGGGGCAAGAAATTAAGCTCAAATATTCTGTGAAGGTTGCAGGGAATATTTGTGCCCAAATAGCCTATGTGAGAATCCGTTCATTTAAAATTGAACGACTGGCTGAGCTGACTTCGGACCAAAGGGGACAGCCCTACACTCATAGCTTGCAATATATTATAGTTAATTTTGTAATTAGATAACTGCCTGTACTTACATAGTTCTGAGAAAAGGGACGGGAAAGAAACGTAAGGAGAAGTGACGAAAAAGATTAGATCATCCACGTATGCGGCTAATTTATGTTCGCAAGCTTTGGTCTTAATACCCTTAATGTCTGAATGGGCTCTGGTAGTCCTCAAAAGAGGTTTGAAGGGCAATATGAATGAGACAGTGGGCAACCATGACGTGTCCCGCTGCATATCTGGAAAGCATCTGAGAGGACTTTACTTTCACTCTGGCTGAGGGTGTCAAGTACAATGATGCTAACCACCGACGCATACCCACCCTGGTTCCCAATATTCTCCAGCATAGTTTTCAGAAATGTCCAGTTGACCCTATCAGACGCGTTCTCCGTTTCTGTGGAGAAGAGTGTCAAGGGAGAGCAGTTTACCTGGGCGTATTGAATTGCGTTCAGCACCCATTGTGTGTTGTCCTGGTCTTCCCTGGACGGAGTAACATCTGATTTGTCTGGGTGAATGAGTGAGGGAATATGTGAAAGCAGTCTGTTTGCCAAGATTTTTGTAAAAATTTTTAAGTCTACATTTAAAAGGGAAATCTGGCACAATGTGCCGAGTCTTTTCCCTCCTTCGGGATCACCGTGACCTGTGCTTGCAGGGCATTATCCGATAAGGTTTGACCATTTTTTAATGAGTTGTATGCAAAAACAAAGCATGCAGCCAGGGTGGCAGAAAAAGCCTTATAGTAGGATAAAGTATAGCCACCTGGATCCAGTGCCCTGCCTGTTTTCATGGTTTTCAGAGCGGCCAAAAATTCATCAGTTGAAATTGGTTGATCCAAATCCAATGCTATGTCTTTGGAAAGACCTGGCATACCCAAGGACGTCAAGTAGTTTTGGGCAGTTACCTATCTAGCGACGTAGTCGGGGAGTGGGAGGGCTGATTGTATAGGACCATGTAGTATTCTCGGAATGCGCGGGCAATGTCTGGGGAAGTTCTAACCAGGATGTCATCTTTACTCTTGATTTGTGTGATGTATGGCTTTGCCCTGGTGGCACCTAGGGCATTCACTAGACGTTCATTTGCCTTTTAAAGCTGGCCAAACATTGAACAAAATTCAGGCTGTTCAGCAGGGACCAGACAAATTTTGTGTGTGGCAGTCCCTGCTCAACAGAAGCCAGTCGTTTATTCGACTTATGTGGAAGGCACATGCTATAAGACTTTTCCTGAGTTGCTGTCAGAATACAATGTCCCAGTGGGGGGGATTCCTCCATCCATCTTGTGTTTGTGGATGGAGGAAGCTACATAGTTAGGTGAAATAAGTTTATCTAGCTCAACGAATACAAGACATAAATAAACAGAAAACCACCATATACAGAATAGACAGGAAAAAAACCCCAACCCTATAAAACATGGTCCAATTTGAAAAAAATATTTCTTTCTGATCTCCATAAGGCAATCCGATATTCCTTGATCAATAATCCCTGGTTTTGTATATGTAGTTGTTTTTTTTCTTTAAGTCTAATATCTTCAGGTCTTGAAGCCAGAAACCCTCTGTCTCATCTGCTTAGTCTTGTGCATGGTGCAGCTCTACACAAGTACCTGTTTGTTCTTTCTAGTGGGTCCCTTGGTAATTATCGCCTTGCAGTATGGATGTTATGGGTTCCCCCTGTTGCTTCCATTCTAGACCCTTAAATCTGGCACCTCCTTTAACTGTTTCTCTGATCCTTCTGGTATAACTGCACTCCATTGTGCATCTTCCCAGCTTTGTTTGGATTCCTCTGTACCCTGGGATCTTTGCTTCCCACTCTGGGAGGAACATATTCTTGGAAATATTACCCCACTCAAACCTTTACTTCTTCCCACAGAGGAAACCTATTCTATCATGGATGTTTGCGCCACTTGTGATGCTTAATTCTCCTCAGCCCTATCCCTTTCCCGAGGCACTTTTTTACATAGAAGATAGACCAGGATCTGTCCCTACTGCTCATTTTTTTTTTTTTTTAGTAAAGACCTGAATCTTCAGTGTCCTTTAGCAGTTCCGGACTCTGATCACAACACTGACCCTTATGTCAACATTAGCATTTTATGCTGGGATTTCCATTGTGGAACATTTAAAAGACCAGGTGGCAGCCCTACAGACATTTTCCAAGGATATATTTGCCCTTACTGCCCATGAAGCTGAAACTGCCCTGGCTGAGTGAGCATTCAGTTGAAAAGGTGGTTCCACTTCCGGTCCGGCGCCTCATGGAGTAGCTGCCTCCACAGCTAGCTCCCGCGAATCCTCCACAAAACCTGCATATTAAACCCAGCAGCGGAGGCAGCCGACCCCAGGAACCGTCCCAGCAGCTTCCCCAGACCCAGGCCAGCCTCCCCGGTCCCAGGATGGAGAAGTACCTGGAAAAAACGGCGCAGCGCCCACCCGCTCCGGCGCAGCCGGAAATCGAGCCCCCGGCTTCGGCCTACTCATCCGCGGCCACAGCTCACGCCGGAGCGGCCGGACCTGGGATGCAAATCGGAACACAGGGAGAGGCTGCCAGAGCACCTAATGGGACACAAGGGGACTTGGGGATGGAGATAAGCGCCCCCTCACAACCCGCTCCCCCCCTGGTAGGGGAATGCGATACCGAGCGTATTGCTCGCGCGGTGGCCGCCATCTTACTACCCTCCATGGAAAGCACAGTGCACAAGGCCATCCAAGACAGTCTAGCTCATGTTCACAGGGAACTAAAGGACCATGCAGGAAGACTTAATGAGGCTGAGCACCGCATTTCCAACATTGAAGATGAAATATACCAAATGCAGGGAAATGAGCAATCCCTGGGTAAGTCAAATCAGCTGTTGATGCAAAGGATCGAGGATCTCGAAAATCGCTCCAGACGCAACAACCTGCGATTTGTGGGCATCCCGGAATCGCTTCTACCCCAACACCTAGCGGACTTTTGCTCTAAGCGAATCCCGGAGGCGCTGGGACTTCCGGCCCCTGCAACCGTTGAGAGGGCCCATCGTTTAGGCCCCCCCAAGCCCGAGAGATCTGCGTCACGTCCAATAATAGCGAGATATCTCAACTACGCAGACAAGGCACAAATACTACAAAAATTCCGACAATCCAGATCCTTGGAAATCGACGGGCTCAAAATCCTCATATTCGCAGACTATTCTGTAGAAGTATCGAAAAAGAGGAAAGCCTTCCAACCTATCTGCTCACAACTCTATCAAAGGCATATCAAATTTACCTTGGCCTACCCAGCGGTCCTCCGCTTCCAGGCTCCCAATGGGGAACAACTCGCTTTCCAAGATCCGGCAGCAGCGGACCAATATCTTCGCTCCCACCGCTCTCACCCCTCCTCGGGCACGACACACGCCCCACCACAGGGCACCCGACCTCTGGATCAAGGAAGCCCCTGCAAGGACTCCCCTAAACGTCCCAAAATCACGGACGCCCCCACATCCAGACACCGCTAACTGCAACTCGGAACCCTCCCGCAGGAGAGACAGTCCGTGTTACCAAGTGCCTCCTCAATTGTGTGACTGTTAACTCAGCTTATGCAGCCACTAATTACTACGCCAGGTAGTATGACCCCGCATATTGTCACTCTAAGTGTTATGACCTGTCACTGTCTGGTTATGTTTTCACTTGCACAGTGTAACCTGTAATCCGCATGAGTCCACTGCAGGCGCCCTCTCCACCGCCTAACTCCCTCTCTCCCCTAAAACTGGGGACAAAATTTCCCCTGCCCTCTCCTCCGCTCAGGGAAGGCATGCCCCGCAGCAGGGCAATAATTTATTGGAGGACTTCAAGGGGAAACGGCACAAGCAGTTTACCCATGCGGAAAAAAGAGAAAATGTTGTTTATTTTTGTTCTTAGTTTACCACTCCAAACTTTCTGCCCTTCTCCCCTCCCCCCCCATCCGCCACCACTACCACCTGGCAACTACTCAGTTCTACCCTATCACACTAGCCAAGGTTCGGGTACAGCAACCCACCCTTCACACCAATCCCCCATAGCTTACACAAAGGGGAATAATGCGGCAATACGTTATGTAACTCCCACTAACCCGAAACCCCCCCATGAGAATAGTAACATGGAATGTTAAAGGACTACGGTCCCCCCCACAAAAGGCTAAAAATACTGCGCCACCTTAAACGGATTAAAGCGGAGGTTGCCCTACTACAAGAAACCCATCTTGCCCCAACAGATTTTGCACGCATGCGCAAACTGTGGGTTGGTTCGGTAATCGGGTCCGGAACCTCCTCCCAGAAGGCAGGGGTCATGATCCTCTTCCACAAAAACCTGTCCCACAAAATACTCTCAGTAGAGTCAGACGACCAGGGTCGAATGGTCTCGACCCGCGTACAAATTGAGAACACCGCCCTTCAAATAACGAATGTCTATGCACCTAACAACCCTAACAAGGCGTTCTTTAGCACCATGTCCACGGCCCTACTGAAATGGCCAGACCTGCCCCTTATAGCTGGGGGAGACTTAAACAGCGTAATGGACCCCCTAGAAGACAAAACGGCCAAAAAACATCCAAAACACGTAGTACCCAGCTCCGCCCCTACTCCCCTCGCATCCACCATCACCTCCGTAGGGCTGACTGATATATTGAGACTCAACCACCCAATCGAGCACGAATACACGTTCTTTTCGCATCCCCATAACACGTTGTCGAGGATCGACTACCTCTTCTGTACTGACACCCTAATACCAAAGATACAGGCATCGGAAATACACGAGTTGGTCATCTCTGACCACGCCCCGTTATCAGCGGACCTTCTTCTCACCAACCCTCTCAAAGGCCCAAACCTTTGGAGATTCCCCCCCTTCCTTCACAACAATAAGGACTTCCAGTCATTCTTAGAAAAGGCCTGGGATGAATATTCCCTCCACAACTCCCCCCACACGGACAACCCAACCTTATTCTGGGAGGCAGCCAAAGCGTTTCTCAGGGGACGAGTAATCTCTTACACGTCGTCCTATAAGAAACACGCCATGTCCCAATATAAGGAAACCAGCTTTAAACTTAGAAACGCGCAGCGAGCCCTCTTCAGCTCACACACCCCAGACAATCGGTCCATTTGGCTCAACGCCAAACACGCGTTCGAAGCCTGGGCAGACAAAGTGGAGCTCATCAAGAGATCCTGCCAGGAAGCGACCCTTCACAAATTCGGAAATAAAGCGGGCAAACTCCTAGCTAGGCTATGCAAGGGCCCTCATAAACCAACCCACATCTCTTCTCTCCGCGACACCTCAGGCAACCTAAAAACCAAACCAGAAGAACTTAGCCAGATTATGCTCAACTTCTACTCCGCTTTGTATGCCCCGGACCCTATGAATAATGAAACGGCCCTCTCCTTCCTCGATAAAGTAGGTCTACCCAGAGTCTCCTCGTCCCAGCTGGAATCTCTCAATTCCCCCATTACGACCCAGGAAATAAACGACACCATCAGGCACCTGACACCCTCTAAAGCCCCAGGCCCGGATGGCTTCACGGGTGAATTCTTCAAAATGCTCCAAAGCAAGATAACACCTTCCCTCCAGGCGGTCTACTCCCGAGTATGGGAGGGTGGTTCCTACCCTCCCACCAGCAATTACTACACCCCTTAATAATCCCGATTAGAAAAACGATGCTAAAAACTATTCTAAAAACATAGCTACAACTCATTCCTATACCCAGATATACTCGGCCCTAGTCATCCCAGAAACGGAAAGAAAAGTTCTTCGAATTGTTAACGGACTAACGACCACCCTCCCATCCTTGGTGGGAGGGTATGAGCCCTCATCTGGCGGACCTCCCTTCCACAATAGAACGAAACCTCGTAAAACTTCTTAAGTGGGCACTTCGGTAGGCCCGGACCCCGAAATCTCCCACAGTCCACGGACTACCACAGCAAATAAAGGACCCAGCATTACCCCCTTA
>BLSH010554008.1:35417-48938 GCA_018402905.1 Glandirana rugosa | reverse complement strand
TTCGAGGACAACGTTCCTCTCCTGTACCAGCTAGACACGGTCGATGTGCGTGTTCACTTTGTGGAAGGAGTCCACGCTCATCGGCTGTCTTGGAAGTTACAATATACCATCCGGGCTTACGGCGAGTTGATTACTAGGTTCTGTCGGCTACTCGCACCTGAGGAAGGTGTTTCACTTGTGCGTGTAGCTGGCACAGATCGACCATGTCCTCTCCTTGCAACAGGAGCTTCACCAACACCACCAACAGCAGTAGCACCACGACCACGTCCCTTATTTGACGCTCTCCTCATTCTGGATGGAAATGTACTATTTAGCACAAATTTATATTATTTTATATAATGCTAATCTGTCCCTCACAGCAGCAGCAGGAACCTCTCCCTACACCAGTATGAGATGATTTTATTACGTAATCTGTACCTCACACCAGCAGCAGGAACTTCTCCCTATACTAGTATGAGATGATTTTATAACGGTAATCTGTCCCTCACACCAGCAGCAGGAACCTCTCCCTACACCAGTATGAGATGATTTTATAACGGTAATCTGTCCCTCACACCAGCAGCAGGAACCTCTACCTGTACTAGTATGAGATGATCTTATATCGGTAATCTGTCCCTCACACCAGCAGCAGGAACCTCTCCCTACACCAGTATCAGCGGCAGGAACCTCTCCCTATACTAGTATGAGATGATTTTATAACGCTAATCTATCCCTCACACCAGCGGCAGGAACCTCTCCCTATACCAGTATGAGATGATTTTATAACGGTAATCTGTTCCTCACAGTGGCAGCAGCATCCTCTCCCTACACTAGTCTGAGAGCATGTGACATGTAGCACTACGTGACTCCAGCTCATATCGAGGCTGGGTCACATGATGCACTGGCCAATCACAGCCATGCCATTAGTAGGTATGGCTGTGATGGCTTCTAAGGGCAAATGAGTGAAACGCTTGTTGATTGGTTGCCCTGCAGCTATTCAACAGGCACCAAAAACAGTCTGGGTCACATGATGCACTGGCCAATCACAGCCATGCCATTAGTAGGCATGGCTGTGATGGCTTCTATGGGCAAATGAGTGAAATGCTTGTTGATTTGGCTGCCCTGCAGTTATTCAAAAGGCGCAAAAAAATACCCGAACCCGAACCCTCGCTTTTTCTCAAATGTCCGGGTTCAGGTTCAGGACACGGACACCCTAAAGTCTGGTACGAACCCGAACTTTACAGTTCGGATACGCTCAACTCTAGTCACCAGTTATGCCCCAAACCTTGACTCTAAGCGAAGTGGTAATGACACATATAGTTAAACATCTGTGTTTGGCTTGCTTTAAATTTTATTCTAAGGAACAATGATCAAGATGGTTTCATAAATGTATAGGGAATAGCTATGGGATCATGGTTGAGACAAACCTAACCAGCACAGCGGCTTTAGGAGAGGACTAGGATCAAGCCTCTTACCCACTGACTATGGGATTTGGCATTTAAGGGAACACTACTCTTTAGGAGATGTATGACTGGGGGATCCATGGAGTGGTCTTGTTTCTGATTCAAGTCCATGTCCCCCCAAAACACACAGACTCTGGAAACTGGAGGTTCCATATCCATATTTGGGGCCTCTATGTCTCAAACCAGCAATGACTGCAGATGTTAATGTAATCCCCTCAAACCACTGGGGTCCCCTGCCATAATTTGTTTATTGTAAGTAGGTCTCCTACTATAGTCTGTAGCCTACTAGTCTGAGGTGGGGTGAGATCACTGTTTGTATTGTTAATTGTGCTAATTAACTCACCTATTGTCTGCTAGCAAACTACTGTGGGGATGTTGAACTTATGATAATGTGTAGTGTACTTTGTGAGCTCGGTGCCGGCCAGTCTGACATGGAGTGAGATATCTGATTAATCACAACATTGTCCAGGTGGCTAGTTGTTTAATTAACTTAATGTTTATAGTATATGTTGGTTGTTTTTTTAACTATAGTAATTATATTCCTGTGTACTGTTTGTATTGTTAGGGTAATAATGTCATCCTGTAGGGCAGGGATCTCCAAACTACGGCCCTCTAGCTGTTGTGGAACTACACATCCCATGAGGCATTGTAAAACTCTGACATTCACAGACATGACTAAGCATGATGGGAATTGGGCCATAGTTTGGAGACCCCTGCTGTAGGGTATAAAGTATGTGTCTGAGTTTCAAATAAAGTCTTTCCAATGGAATTTACCTCATATCTTGTCTGTGTCTGATGTTTAGGGTAATAAGCTCTCGATCTGCTTGGGACGGTTTGGAGGACAGGAAGCGCTGGTTGGCAAAGGAAGTATCTAGTCAGGTGCCAAGTGGTTCCATCACAATAATTAAATTGGAACTTTAGGCAGGTATTAAAAACACCAATTAATTAGGCATGCAATAAAATCATGTTTTGTATTTTCCTGTTAAAGCTTTAAAGCCTTATTCTTATTCTTGTAAAAATGCCCTACTTTAGTGTTATTTTTTCTGTTCAAACAGATTCATGCCTATGTAAGGCACTAACGAAAAGTGTCAGATTGTAGTTCAAGGGTATAAGAATTTCTTCCGTAGAACAAACTGTCTTTGGTTCATCAACAGCTTCAAGAACTGACCTAAAATATCTGCTAATGTCTGAATTTTTTTTTGTAGATTGACAGCCCTAGCAAAGACACACACTCTAGACAACTTGTAGAATGTAATAAATTTGCTGTGGCAGACTTTTATCTTGATGGCATCAACTGAAGAACTGTCATAAAGTTTATTAGAGAAGCATAATGTAACAAAGAGTCTCAATTCAAGAGTTTTTTGGTAGTACTTGGATTATTCTATTGAAGGGTTTGGCTTATATTTCCTCATAGGCATAGGCAGAACTGAGTTTAATCATGGAATCATGAGTTTCTGAGCATGTAATATTTCCATACAGTGCCTGCAGATAAAAAAAAATTCAGTGATGGCTGTTTTATTTTTACTGTTTACTGTTTGTAAAGAATATGTAAATACCATAGGTGTGCACAGACTATTGCATTAAGGTGTGCACCCCAAAGCTCAAACATACACCCTTGTGTGTATATATACAGTATCTCACAAAAGTGTGTACACCCCTCACATTTTCGTAAATATTTTATTATATCTTTTCATGTGATAACACTGAAGACATGACACTTTGCTACAATGTAAAGTAATGTGTACAGCTTGTATAACAGTGTGAATTTGCTGTCCCCTCAAAATAACTCAACACACAGCCATTAATGTCTAAACCGATGGCAACAAAGGTGAGTACACCCCCTAAGTGAAAATGTCCAAACTGGGTCCAATTAGCAATTTTCCCTCCCCGATGTTATGTGACTCATTAGTGTTACAAGGTCTCAGGTATGAATGGGGAACAGGTGTGTTGAATTTGGTGTTATTGCGCACCTCATGGTAAAGAACTCTCTGAAGATCTGAAAAAAAGAATTGTTGCTCTACATAAAGTAGGGCTAGGCTATAAGAAGATTGCCAAGACCTTGAAACTGAGCTGCAGCACAGTGGCCAAGACCACACAGCAGTTTAACAGGACAGGTTCCACTCAGAACAGGCCTCGGCGGTTCCGGTGTCTGCAATGCACGCTGTTTGCTCCTAGTGCTGACGGCTGAACGTGCTGGTGCTGGCATAGAGCACTTTTTAATGTGAGTAGCCATTTGTCTGTTGTCATGTTTACAGCGTTTTAAATAAAATAGAGTTGCGCTATGAAGATGTCTTTTTATCTTTTGTGAGAACCAATGCTTGAACACTGTCTGGAGGAAATTATTGGATTATTTACAGTAATGGAGTTATCCAATGCCGCTTAGTGAAGGAGAATCTGCCCAGCTTATCCACTTCAGCCCCGGAAGGATTTCCAGCTTTAGGAGCAGAGCCCTTTTTGCGATTTGGCGCTGCATCGCTTTAACTGACAATTGCGCGTTCGTGCGGCGTTGTACCCAAACGAAATTTGCGTCCTTTTTTTCCCACAAATAGAGCTTTCTTTTGGTGGTATTTGATCACCTCTGCGTCATTTCTGATCGCCGCTATAAACAAAAGAAGAGCGACAATTTTGCATAAAAACCCAAATTTCTTACTTTTTGCTAAAATACAAATCCAAAAAAAAATATAAAAAAACATTTTTTTTCACCGTTTTTGGCAGATTTATATTCTTCCTCATATTTGCGATAAAAAAAATTGCAATCGGCGTTTATTGATTGGTTTGCGCAAAAGTGGTCGCGTTTACGGATGATGAGAATTCATTTTTGGGGTTTTTATTTTTTTTTATTTTTTACTAATAATGGCGGCGATCTGCGATTTTTAGCGGTACTGCGATATTGGGGCGGACATGTCGGAACGTTTTGACACTTTTTTGGGACCATTGGCATTTATACAGCGATCAGTGCTATAAAAATGCACTGATTACTGTGTAAATGCCATTGGCAGTGAAGGGGTTAACCTGCAGGGGGCGCGCTAAGGGTTAAGTATGTTCCCTGGGCGTGTTCTAACTGTAGGGGGGCTTGCCTAGCTGGGGAAGGGAAGTGGTCACAGCCTTCATGTACAGGAAGGCTGTGATCACAGCCCTTCCCCCTCACACAGAGCGGAGGTCCGTGTTTACATACACGGACCTCCGCTCACTCGCTCCGGGGGGGGCATCGCGGGTGGCCGGGGGCAATCGAAGCCGCCGCACCCGCTCCCTGGCCCCCCCGAACACAGTGAGCGCGTGCACTCACAGTGGCTCTGTATCGCGCCCGCCGTCGTATGACGGCGATTTGCGTTACAGAGCCACTTTGTCGCCGTCAATTGCCGACCAGCGGTCGGCAAGCGGTTATGGTCTGAGGCTAAACGCGAGTTTGTCTGTTATATCTGGTGAGTGTTTAGAGTACACACACGTGTGATGGTGGAGCACCCCAGTATACAGGAAAATAAGCCTTAGTGAGGACACTTCCTTTCTTTCACCTGGTGGACGGGCGTATTATATTCCCCTCGCTATTGAAGACTTTTTCTGGATTTTTTACCATTGGACTGTGTTATTAGCTCCCACTCAAGGGTGGCCTTTTGGTGTTCATTAACTTGATATTAATGGAATACATATGTTTTATTTATTTGCATGCACTATTTTCAGGCACTTTATGCATATATTGAATGCTTTATGAAGGTACTTGTCAAGAGTAAGCGCCATAACTTTCACATACACACCCAGTTAATTGATGGTGATTTTATCTCCATATTGATAGTAGGCAGCACTACTCTTTTACTTATTTGCATTTTTGTGTTACATCATTTGTATTCATTTTAGTGGCGCCATCCTTGCACTTTTGCATCACTTCATGTATTGTGACATACTGAGGCACAGCATGATCCCCTCCCTTCAGAGACTGGGCCGCATGGCAGTATTCCAACATGATAACGACCCCAAACACACCTCCAAGATAACCACTGCCTTGCTAAAGAAGCTGAGGGTAAAGGTGATGGACTGGCCAAGCATGTTCTGCAAGGGCTCCAGACCTAAACCCTATTGAGCATCTGTGGGGCATCCTCAAACGGAAGATGGAGAAGCACAAGGTCTCTAACATCCACCAGCTCTGTGATGTTGTCATGGAGGAGTGGAAGAGGACTCCCTTGGCAACCTGTGAAGCTCTGGTGAACTCCATGCCCAAGGGGATTAAGGCAGTGTTGGAAAATAATGGTGACCACACAAAATATTGACACTTTGGGCCCAATTTGGACATTTTCACTGTACTCACTTTTGTTGCCAGCAGTTTAGACATTAATGGCTATCTGCTGAGTTATTTTGAGGGGACAGCAAATTTACACTGTTATACAAGCTGTACACTCGCTACTTTACATTGTAGCAAAATGTAATTTCTTCAGTGTTGTCACATGAAAAGATATAATTAAATATTTACAAAAATGTTAGGGGTGTACTCACTTTTGTGAGACCATAAAAACAGTCTTTTATTAAAACAAACAAGTGGTACTCACAAACAGTAATGTAGTAAAAGCATGGCAGTATCAGCTACTGCTGGCTATGTCCTGATATCTCTGGCTTGTCCAGGGGAGAAGCAAGGCTGTGGCAGGCTCCAGGCTGTATCAGGTGTATATCAGTGGTTTCTGGCGCTTCCTGGGCTTCAGTCTGGAGTAGCGCGACGCCACTTCCGGTTCCGGCTGGAAAGCACGATGACGCACTTCTGGCAACGCATTCTCGAGGCCTACACCCCTTCTTCAGGCCATTCTAGAGCCTTCCTTCTCCCCTGGACAAGCCAGAGATGTCGGGATATAACCAGCAGTAGCTGATACTGCCATGCTTTTACTACATCACTGTTTGTGAGTACCACTTGTTTGTTTTAATAAAAGACTGCTTTTATGGTTTACACTTAGAGGCGCACCTGCTTGTCTTTTTCGTTCACTTAGAAGCCTGTTCTACTTCTGGCAAGGTGCTGCCCTAAGACGACCATACAGCCTGTCCAGTTACCCCGGACTGTCATTATAGCAGTGCTGAGTATATTTTTACTGAATGTCTATGCGCTTACAATAATACTTCTATTCACTTTTGTGAGATACTGTATATACATATTTACACACACAGATACACACACTCTTATAAATAATAAACTCTTATAAATAATATAACAGTCAGTGTTCATGGGAAAATCCCTCCCATGGAGCTATTGTGTTCTCCCGGCGGTGGGGTCCCTACCGGGAAAACACAGTTAATATTGATAGCGGCTATAACTGCTGGCAATAATCACATGTAAAAAATAAGTCCAGCATGCTGGTTGCACCCAAGTCAATCAATAGATCGACTTGGGTACAATCAGACTGCCCATAGATGGCTCTAATCTTGGCCCGTCCCTGCTGAACTGGAAGAGATTTGAACCATCTATGGCCAGCTTTACAGGCACACCCTTTCCTCTTTTACCTACCCTGTCCTGTTATAGCTCTTAATGGTGTTGAGCAGAAGTCAATACAAAGGTATGTATGTTTATACATATCTTATACATATAAAGAGCCTTCTGTTTCATAGAAAGCTATGCATGTTGTGTATGTTTTTGTTCCAAAATTGTCCTGCCAGTAGTATATATCTTCCTCAAAGGCGTGCTCCTTGAGAGAATGTATACCATCACTTTATGTTATGATTAGGACACAAGCTACTATATGTTTTACTTGCTGCACCTGTCCATGTAACCATATCTGGCTAAACCAACTGTTTTGCTGGTACAAGCTGATGTCATGAGTGAAGCAAGGTACTCCTTGCATACTTGTCCTGAGTTAGTATTCAGATAATTGAAGCCAGGACTTCAATATGCTAACTAACCGGGAAAGGCAACCTTATTGTGTTTATATGTCACATTACATATAGTTTTGGACAGAGCAGAGATGAATTAGAATGTTTGCTAGGTTTTTATTGCTGTCTGTGTCCCTGGTAGGGAAATTTACCCTCTCTATTTGTCCTGTTTACCATTATCATTGAAAGTAAAAGAAAAAAAAAACATTTTTGGTTTTCCCTATAAACGCATCTGAGGGGGACACTAGTTCTGGTGACCTGGGGAACCCCAAGAAAGTGCCTTAATTTGCAGGGATTTCCTCTCATTTCCCATTTGGCTACATTTTCTCTTTGGACTGTTTTGGGACATGACATAAAGTTAAATCTCCACAATGGGACAAAACAAAAAAAAACAGCCAGGGCTTATAACCTTCCCTTACTCTATCCATCATGTAAAAAAAAGTTTTGCCTATAATTCTACTTTAATGATGACATTTCAGAATATGTTATGAATACAATTTTTAGAAAATACAGTAAATATCTCTCATTCAAACATCTTCCAAATGCATGCATACAAATATACATTTATGGCATGCTTTATAGAAAATCCACAACCCCAGTGGTGGGGCCTTCAGAGCTGAAGATTCAGGAAGTGGCAACTTCAGATCAGACTGGACAATTTTATTGAAGAAACTCATCCTCAGGTGCAGAGTCCTCAGACAAGGAAGCTTCTGCTTCTCCCTCCTCAGGGTTCCTACCATCTCCCTCTTTCTCATTATCCACCAATTCCTCCCCACCCAGATGGAAGGGAAAGGAGAAGGAGAATACCAGTATACCTGCATAGGCAGACAATAAAATCCTCCTTTAACAACATAAGAATGTGTTCCAAAGAAGCTAAAATACCTAAGGGAAAAGGTTCTGAGCCACTTGAGACCCCCTGACCCTCAGAGGATTTGACACAATGGCGGCTTTGTCTAGAGTCTTCCTGACCTTACAGGTGTTCTCATCTCTCCACCATTTAGAAAATATATGGCCTGTTAATAAAAACTGAACCTGTGCTAAATAGCAGTGCCAATCAGCTAAGCGTTCCCTTCTGCCATCATTGCTATGTGCCACATATGTGCATGCATGAGTGTGGCCTCAGGCAGTGGGTGGGCCATAGAAGCACCCACAGGGCATCAAAAAATGATTCTGGCAAGTGATATGTATTCCCCCACCCTCCCTATATGTACACCAACTCTAAGCAAAAATATTTTTTTTAAAAATGTGTCAGCAATCACATACAGCAGGGGTCAGCAACCTTATTCCACTTAAGGGCCAGATTCAATGCATGTGAATGCATGGAGGGTCACATTCACCTTCTAATAAATTAAGATTTACATTACACAGCCCCAGCACTTCTGGACTCCTTTACATTACACAGCCCCCCTGCATATTACACAGCCCCCCCCCACACACACACATCACAGCCCTCCCTACCCAACCCTCCTGCAAATTACACAGCCCTCTCATGTTATTCTTTAAAATTGCACACACTCATGGAATAGCGACAAACAAAAGTACTTAAAATCTCCATAGGTAACGCTTTAAACATTTCTGTAGCTTACCAGTTTAGAGTTACAGAGGAGATCTTGTGCTGGAATTATTGCTTTCGCTCTAATGATCATGGTGATGCCTTACATGTGTGGTTTGAACACTGTTTACATTTGTGATCGCGACTTAGGTAAGGCTTTGCTTCTGCGCGCAAGCACGGAGGGATGGGGCAGTGACAGGTACTCTTTATGGAGGGATCTGGGGTCTATAAGACCCCAAATCCCTCCTTTGCACTTAAAAGCATTCAAAATGCCAAGTTTGGCTGTTTTGAATGCTGTCATTTTTTAAATTTGGCACCTTTAAGTCTTCTGTAAACCTGAAGTGATGTCATGACAGTGCTTCCTGGGTTAGTAAATCCGAAACCCGATCAAAGCTGATTCTGGCTTTGTTTAGGTCTCCGGCCAGCCAGCGGATGTGCCGGCTGGTTGCTTGGGCCTCCCAGTAGGATGGGAGAACCCAGGCGAGCCGCGGAAGGTCTCTCCGCACTTGCTTCTTGGGATAACAGCTGAGCGGCTTCTTAGCGGCATCGGTTGTTATCCCAAGAAAGCCGACTGGGTTAAAATGTCCATGGGCCAGGTGCACATGAATTCATCACATGCACTGATGGGCCGAACATTTAGCAGCGGCGGGCCGGGTGAGGGCTGCGGGCTGTAGGTTGCCGACCCCTGACATACAGCATCTCCCCATAGTACTACTGCCCCCCCGTGGTCATGTTGGTGAAGATTTAGGATGTGGGCAGCTTGGGACACAGCTCATGCCCCCTAGTGGTGAACCAGGGAAAACACTTTTAACCTAAATAGTGTGTACTCCTTCTATGGGTAGCAGAAGGCCACCATCTCATTAGAGCTATGGATCCAACCTTCACTCAGCATGGCAGGTAAAGCCTCACAAGGCCTTCAGGAACTTGATCCCCTTCTTGTATCCACTGCTCTGGACTTGTACAGCACCCCGCAGAAAACTCCTTGTCAGTTATTAATGTGCAGCTTTCTGTATATACAGAGTCAAGTGCCATCTAGTTCCATTACAGGCAGTCCCAGCCTCTAGTCTTCTTTCATTGATGCAGGGTCCAGGTTCCATGCTTTCAGGATCTGATAACATTGTGTAGAGAGTTGTACAGCAGTGACCATCACCTTCAACCACCTGGTAAAAAAACGGAGGCAATTCCTGTATGGAAGGGGTTATATGGAAGAGGGCTTTCTGTCTTTTTGACAGTGTCCATTCACCTGTGAGTAGGGATTTATATAGCTGCTCTGTGTCCCATGATGTCCGATAAAGAAAAGTGTTCAGCTGCAATATAAAGATGTAAACAAAAGGGGATGCATTTTACACTTACTGCAAAATCATACAACATAACAAAAATCTTCAAGTACATTTTCAGACTTATTTGAGGGCAATTCATGTGCAAAAAACTTGAGTATTTTTATGGTATTTGATATTTTAGTCTAGATTATATGATACATATCAAAACTTAAAAAATATATCATTAGGTCCATGTTTCTGTTATGCAAGTAACACTTTTAAATACAGTATACAAGAGAAGCAATAAAGATTAATTTCATATGTCTACAAGCTATAATTTTTCATCTACAGATTTCAACTGCCATGGCAACAGTAACTTTTATTTAGTTTTGATAACAAATCATAACTTCAGCTAATCATAAGAAAAAAAAAAGGCCTGGCAAAAACGTTTTTCATAAAACATATAAACATAAAAATCACCAGATGCACGATTTAATACTTTTTAGAAAAAAAGGCTTATAACTTCTCAATAAAGCGGACTCATAACCATCTCTTTATGCAAATATATAAAAACCTTTAACAAACATCACTTTGTTATTAAAATGCAACATTAAAACCACTCATTACTCATAAAAATACAAACCCCCCTGGGAATAATAACATGCTAAATATTGCAGTGAATGTATTATCCATCAATATATTAATACAGTGCACTATGTATTGTATATTCTAACTTTATATTAATAGCAGTCAGTAAACTCTAAATACAGTTTGAAGATGGGCTACATCTTCATTATAAAAGTCAATAGCTAAACCTCAATAGGTCAATGCATTGTATAAGCATAACTTTCATGTAATTATCAAGCAGCCACAAATATTAATATTCATCAAACTGTAGAATGCATCAATATATTGAAATTCATTCATTCCATTTTTTAATGTCTGCTATCTTATGAATTTCATGCATATAACGTTTTCAACATGCCATTTACCATTTATTTATCCAAAGTTATTTCCACCAGAGGTAAACTGGTGCATGTAGTACATGTATATGTATGTAGATGCATACAGTTGGCTAGACAACAAAAGGTATAAGGCGCAGGACCAAAACATCACTGAAATAAAAAGTAAAAAAAAATAAGGCAATGGAAAAAAAATGGTAGAAAAAAGCGCAGGTACTCAATTGGTTAAAAAAAGAAACGTGTGACCAAATTGTGGTGCAGTGGAATGACAATTGTCTTATTACACTAACAATCTTAGTAATGGACCTCCAGAACTGACAAGGGGTGGAGGGTTAAAATGTTTCACTCAACATTCTATTAATAATTGCTAGGAATGTAGACATGAATAGAGAATGTCATACTTTTATTTTTTTACCTTTCAATAAATCAGATGGGTTAAATACATAAAGCTTACTCAGAAAGCTTAGATAGAGGGCAGATAATGCAAAGGTGAACACAGACAACCTTCCATCCACAATACTGTTTGGTAGAGATAAGCTCCTGGTAAAGTCTGAACACAGGTCAGAACGGATCTTTGCTTGTTCAGGCATTTACCCAAACAACGGACTTTCAGCCTATTCATCAGGAGCCAAACATAATATATAGTAGTAGGTTTTTCTGCCATTACACTATATATATATATATATATATATACACAGTTTTTCATCCTTTGTCAAGGTTGTTGGCGAGTGACATCATCCGACTCATTAATTTACTGGCTGGTAATCCCCAGTTATGTAAATAATGCAATGGAGATTTAAACGATTCTGATCTGAGCATGCAGCCTGGCAGGCCAGGAGAGCGGGAAAATGAGTGTGCAGCCCCCCCTCCTGGACCATCCCAGGCCACATGCCCTCAACACAGGGCTCCTAGCAAAGTACGTTGTTCCCATGTTGATTAGAACAAGGACTTCTCCCTAACAGTGCTGGCTAGTGTTGAGCGAACCCGGACTGTAACGTTCGGGTCCGTACCGAACTTTCGGGTGTCCGGGGCACGGACCCGGACATTTCAAAAATTGTTCGGGTTTGGTCCGGGGTTCTGCTATTTTACTCCACGTGTTGAGAAGCTGCAGGGCAACCAATCAACAAGCGTTTTACTGGTTTGCCCTTAGAAGCCATCACAGCCATGCCTACTAATGGCATGGCTGTGATTGGCCAGTGCATCATGTGACCCAGCATCTTTATAAGCTGGAGTCACGTAGTGCTGCAGTCACATGCTCTTGGGTTAGTGTAGGGAAAGGAAGCTGATAACATCAGGGAGAGAATAGAGACATTTTAAGACATTTTAAGATCTGATCCTGCATCCTGAGATTGATTACTTTACTACTGCTGTCTGTGCTGTTGCTCTGAGGACAGATAGCAGAAATTAGAGATTTCACATACCGCTGCTTTGAGTTGCAGATCAAACTCTGCATAAAACAACGATCGCTACGATCATGCTCAACAATCAGATTGTTGGGGGAATTTGAGATTTCAAATACCGCTGCCTTGAGTTGCAGATCAAACTCTGCATAAAACAACGATTGCCACGATCGTGCTCAACGAACAGATTGTTGGGGGAATTTGAGATTTCAAATACCGCTGCCTTGAGTTGCAGATCAAACTCTGCATAAAACAACGATCGCTACGATCGTGCTCAACGATCAGATTGTTGGAGGAATTTGAGATTTCAAATACCGCTGCCTTGAGTTGCAGATCAAACTCTGCATAAAACAACGATCGCCACGATCGTGCTCAACGAACAGAATGTTGGGGGAATTTGAGATTTCAAATACTGCTGCTTAGAGTTGGAGATTGCAGATTAAACTCTGTCTAATGAAACGATCGTACGTTCGTACACAACGATCAGATCGTGGGATTGTACACAACGATCAGATTGTGGGAGTAATTTGAGATTTCACATACTGCTGCTTTGAGTGATTTGACTGCACTAGGTAGAGGTTTCTGCTTAGAGGGACAGATTATTGTTCCAAAACCATTGCCTACTCCTATAGGGCCAGCTGTTGCTGTAAGTGACACATTATTGTTCAAAAATCATCTCCTAGTTCTAAAGGGAGAGTTTCCAGGTGTTGCTTAGAGGGACAGATTCTTGTTCCAAAACCATTGCCTACTCCTATAGGGCCAGCTGTTGCTGTAAGTGACACATTATTTTTCAAAAATCATCTCCATCTCCTAGTTCAAAAGGGAGAGTTTCCAGGTGTTGCTTAGAGGGACAGATTCTTGTTCCAAAACCATTGTCTACTCCTATAGGGCCAGCTGTTGCTGTAACTGACACATTATTGTTCAAAAATCATCTCCTAGTTCTAAAGGGAGAGTTCCCAGGTGTTGCTTAGAGGGACAGATTCTTGTTCCAAAACCATTGCCTACTCCTATAGCGTTGTGGACCTTTGAGAGGGAAATCTTGATCCTCTACTAAAAACTTGTTAT
>BLSH010554008.1:5322-17164 GCA_018402905.1 Glandirana rugosa | reverse complement strand
GTCGACATCTACAAACTACATTGTTTTTATGGTACCGTACATGATTTGCAGAAGTCTCAGAACTTCATTACGATAATACATGAGTCAACAAGTAGTATTAATTTCTTTTAGTTTCTAAGTTTTTCGACGTCGGTGTCTAGTAATCTATATCTTTATAAGACAAAATACTATATGTACCAAATACTAATCTCAACTCGCTTGGAGACCTTCAAGCCCAAGACGACCAGGCAGGCTTGAAGCCCTGTTTCAGGCCCAGGTCCAGGCCTGCCTTGGGCTTGCTAGCGTGCCTGTTGCTTGGGGTAACTTTAGTTACCCCTGGGTTTGAAAATCCGTGTTTTTACCGACAGTCCGTGCGATCGTTCGGGTTCCGTCCGGACCTGGACCCGGACTTTGTCCCGAAGTTCGGACGGACCAGCAGAACCCGAACTTCCAGAGGTTCGCTCAACTCTAATCATAAACCATGTATATCATAAAACAGAATATTTCTATATCTAATGATCTGTGGCTGCAGCTTTTTGAATCTTTGATTTTCTTTAATTATGATGAACAACTGAGTACATAATAGCATTACTTCAAGACTCTGAAGACGTTTAGTACATGCCATGGTATTTTTGTTACATCAAACATCTACAGCTGCCATCAACCTGATGCCCAAAAGACTTTGTCGGCACAGTGCTCAGGGTCAATTGTTTCTTAAACTACTTTTTGGAGTATATTCAATATGACAAGCAAATCAATCTTTTTCACTTCTGGGACTGATGATGAAATTCTACATTTTGTAAAGGGTTGCCCTGAGAGTATAAATTGAATGAATAGCTTTCAGACCTGTTCAATTTTACACCATTTTAGCAGAGATAGTATAAATGCTGCACACAAAAGGCATTTTAGCTTCTTAACATGAACAGACAGACTTGTTTTTTTTTTGAAGGTGATATGCCACTTTTAGCTATGTGTAGAGGAATCTGACAAGGATTTTCACATAAGCATACCTTACAAAGCAGAAAATTTGTAGATCAAAATCATTAACAAAGCTAAGTAATTAAGTGTACATTTGTAGTACATATCTAAGTCAACTATTATAGCAGCATAAATAATTATTTTGGATATATTTTGTGCTTAGATATGTATATAGTACAAAAGTTGTAATGTTTATTGAGATCAACATATTAATATAGCTGACCTTTACCAAGTGCCTATTTATGACATGGAAGACTCTGTTCCATGGAATATAATGTATAAGGTGTATTTATAAAGAATTTCCATAACAAATCACCCAGTAAAAGTACATGTACATTTATATATGTGCAGCAAAAAAAATATTAGGTTATGCCCTGTGCTGGATACAATTTTAAAATGGATTTTAATTGGAAAATACTGCATTATGTCACTAGATGGAGATAGGTATCATAGAAACTTATTATTAAAGGGAATGTAAAGAAATTTAAAAATTTAAATTAAAGATTATGTAATGGAAAAAAAAAATGTATCCATTATTTTTTTCTGTAGGTATATAGATGACATCGTGGTCATCTGGGATGGCCCACCCACCGAAATGTCTAAATTCATTCAACACTGTAATAGTAACCCCTACCATCTTTCCTTTACCCATGTCACAGATTTGCACACACTTGTTTTCCTGGATTTACAATTGGGCCATCTAGAGCATTCTATCATTGCAAAAAATCATACCAAACCCACATCAGGGAATTCTTTTCTTCATTACAATAGCTGCCACTATCCTCTATGGGTACATAACATCCCCAAGGGGCAGTTCTGCAGAATTCGCCAGAACTGTTCCTTGGATAAGGACTATGAGGAAGAGAGTGCAGTTCTTAAGAAAAAAATTTTGAGATAAAAAATATCCCGAAAAAATAGTAAATGAGGCCTATCATTTTTATCAAAAAGGGAAACCTCCAAAACCCCTCCAGACCAATTCCATTCCCCAGCCGGTGAGATTCGTCACCATGTTTCACAATCAATATTGCAAAATGGAGACTATTTTTTTGAAACATTGGAACATATTATTACAGGACCCCCTGCTAAAACATTCCCTCCCATCCAGACCTAAGATCACATATCGTAGGGCACCTAACTTAAAGAGTAAGCTAGCACCAAGTAAACTAAAAACTAAAAAAAGTCAGGGGGGAACCTAGGCCCATTCTGTTTCCCTTTGTTGGCATGTATCAATGCCGTAAAATATTATGTAAGGCTTGTAAGTTTGTCCAGCACAAACAGTCGTTCAAGGTCAAAGGTAAAAATTACCCTATGTCTGAATTCTATACTTGTGCTTCAGAATTTGTAGTTTGTGGTCTTTCGTGCCCATGTGGGCTGGTCTATGTTGTGCGAACTACACGTACACTTAGATGTCGCTGCGGCCAACATAGGAGAGCCATTGAAGGAAAAAAGGACCACCACAGTGTGCCCAGACACCTTTTAGAGGCCCATAAAGGATCCACTGAGGAGTTGTCCGTATGGGTCATTGAACAGATATCCAGGGCTCTCCCCCTGGCTAAACATTTTAAAAAACTTTGTGCCAGGGAGACGTTCTGGATATATACCTTAAACGTCCTCTCGCCAGGGGGCCTCAATGAGTGTATAGAGGTCTCCACTATTCTTTAGTCCCTGTGAGAGCATTTTTCAGCCCCCTTCCCCCCCTTTTTTTTGCATAGGGTCATTTGTGACCATGCATGTAAAAACCTTGATGCTGCCGTTTTATTATTTTTATTATTTCATTTTTATATTTATTTTTATTATTTATTATTATATTATATTTTGTATTATTATTATTTATACTCTGTCGTTAGGATTATTTACCAGTTTTATTTCTACAACTTATGCCCAATGTTTTGCCATTGATGTCTTCCTTATATTCATTGTTTAATTATCCCGTCCCTTTTTTTCCTCCTCCTCCCCCCCCCCTCCCCTTCCTCTTATATTGCTTATTTATTGCTCATCAGTCGATCGTTGTAATACACCGACTCCCTCTGGCTGCCTGACGAAGTAGCGCAGGACCCTTACCATCGGACCTGTACGATGGTAAGGATCCTTACCATTGGACCTGTACGTCGCATATTGATGACGCCATCACCCCTGGACTGAATCAGAGCTGCGTTCCGGACCTCATTCTGATACCGCCATACAGCCAGCTATTCCACCCCACAGCGGTGGAGGACAGAGGATTCCTTAGCGGCTTGTTGCACCCGGGACCTTGGGAGTGATGGTGGTCTGCCCCCCATCTTAGTCGGTCTTATGCTACCTTTATTTTACCCATGTGAGTGCTTTTAAAACTTTTTAATAAATGTTACTGGCTTATTACACTTAGAGGCGCCTCTCCTTGCTTGTGGTGTTTCAGTGTACTGGTGGACCGTGGGATCCGGGTCCACCCTTTGACCATCATCCTCCATTCACACTCCACATCATCCCTCCAGTTGGACTTTTACTTGTCTTCATTTTAGTCACGACCTGTTTCCCCTTTTTCTAGATGGTAAAAGTTTTCTATTATTTTATTATATTTTTATTTTAATCTCAACTTTATTTTTAGTTTAATTGAGTTTTGGTTCTATGTATACTGATTTGCGCCCCAATACTTGTCTTCTATATATAATATAATAAATACCTATAAATAATTATCAAAAATAATAATATAATAATAACATTTATTAAATAATGTAATCTAGTCAAAAACTAGTTTTGCTCAGTTGCAGAATTGTCACTGTCGTCACTTTCAATGTCTGATGATAAATTTCCCCACAAATCAATATCACTCAATTCTGCAAATGATTCTTATTTACTATCCCGGTTTTCTAGCTAATCATTGCTTTGCTATCATACATTGCTGGGGGAGCACATTGCAGGGGCTGCTTTCTCGAAGTGATGCTTTCTACAAGTGATACGCACTTCATGCTCTGCACTTCACGCTCTGCACTTCACTTCATGCTCTGCACTTCAGCAATTGCACAAAGCGATTATACATAGCAAACTACACTGCAAACACCCCACAGCCTGCAGATGACCCCGTCTCTCTATTCAGCTCTCCTTCCACTCTATAACTTGCATTCTCTACCACTCCTTCTGGCACTTGTGTCCTCTCTCCTCAAACTCTCTTACCTTCACCCCACTTCTCCACCACCCAGCTTTTATATATCGCCCCACCTTCTGTCCTCTCCCTATTACCACTCCCACCAACTCTTTCTCATTCTACATCCATGTACTGAAAGAGCCACCAGGACTCCCCTCCATTTAAATCACACTCCCACATTATCTCACTCACCCTCCTGCTTCTCCTAACCTCTGGTGATATATCCCCAAACCCTGGGCCTCCATCATCCGTCTTTGCCCGGCGCTCCCATCTCTGAACACCCTCTGGCAGCAGCCACAACCCACAGAACTTGGTCTCTATTCCTCTTATTTCTAATACCAGCCTCCCCTTCTCCTGTGGCCTCTGGAATGCCAGCTCTGTCTGCAACAAACTGACTGCCCTCCACGACCTCTTTATCACTAATTCCTTCAACCTCCTTGCCATTACCGAAACCTGGCTTCATGAATCTGACAATACGGCTCATGCTTTCCTCTCCCATGGTGGCCTTCTCTGGACACACTCCCCTAGACCAAGTGGACGGAAGGGAGGTGGAGTGGGAATCCTTCTTGCTCCACACAGCACCTATCAGGTACTCCACCCTCCTCCCTCTCTGACACTCTCTCCTCTTTTGAAGCACATTGCACCCGTCTATTTTCTCCTATTCCTCTAAGAGTCGCTGTCATTTACTGGCCCCCTGGGCCGGTATCAACTTTCCTAGATGACTTCTCTGCCTAGCTACCCCACTTTCTCTCTTCTGAAATCCCCACAATTATTCTTGGCGACTTCAACATCCCTGTTAACGCTATCACTACTCTTACTTCTAAACTTCTCAGTCTAACCTCATCTTTCGACCTGAAGCAATGGATACAGACTCCTACCCACTGCAACGGCAACACCCTAG
Organism: Glandirana rugosa; assembly: GCA_018402905.1. NCBI lineage: Eukaryota > Metazoa > Chordata > Amphibia > Anura > Ranidae > Glandirana > Glandirana rugosa. The sequence goes on along the minus strand of BLSH010554008.1, from coordinate 12,185 downwards.
ACCTTGTCTTCTCCTATCTGTGCACTCTGTGCAACCTTTCCAACAATCCTCTCCCACTCTCTGATCACCACCTTATTAGTTTCACTCTTTCACTGTCTTCCACCTCCTGTCCCTCCAACCACCTAACAGTTACCCGTAGAAACCTTCGCCACCTCAACCCTTCTCTTCTCTACTCTGCTAATGACCACCTCTATGACAAAATCTCACCCTTGTCCTGCCCCAACCTAGCCACACTCACCTACAACAACTCCCTGTCATCCTCCCTAGACAAGCTCGCCCCCTTACTACACGCAGATTCAGGCCCCGGCCCCTACAACCCTGACAAAAGGACAACACCAGAAGTCTTAGAAAACATAGCCACGCTCTTGAGCGTCTGTGGCATAAGACTAAGCTCCAAGAAGACTTCAAACATTACAAATCTGCCCTCCTAAAATACTATTCCTGCCTCCAAACTGCCAAACAGACCTACTTTATCACACTCATTAACACATTATCATCCAGTACCTGTCAACTCTTCTGGACCTTTAACACTCTACTCTGTCCTCCACTGCCTCCACTCTCTAATTCTCTCACTGCCCAGGAGATTGCCAATCACTTTAAAACTAAGATTGAGACTTCCGGTTCCGGCGCCTGCATGGAGAGGAGCTAGGAGAAGAGAGCTCCCGCCGTGCTCCTCCAAATCCCTGCTATCAAGCCTGCTATAGCCGAGGTACCCCCACCTTACCCTCTCCCACACTCAGGGGAACACAGGGGACAGGCAATGGATCACTGCCCACTGTCTGGAGCGGCCGACGATCCGTTGGTCCCTGCTCCCAGCTCAGGCAGAGGGAGACAGCTCACACGCTGCAGCCAATATGGCGGCCGCAGCTCTGACACCCGGCGGCTCAACGGATCCTCTCCCAGGCCCTGCCATCCAGCTCGGTCTCCCAGGGCCCCCATATGAGTCCCCACCAGACCCAGCTTCCCCTGCAGGAATAGCACAGGCAGTGATAGCCCTTCTCACCCCTATGGTGACTGAGGCAATAGAGAAGGCTGTTCACAAGGGGCTGGAACAGCTCCATAGGGAAATCCAGAAACACTCAGCCAGACTTAAGCATGCAGAGGAACGGCTCGGTGTAGTGGAGGATGACACTGCAGCCCTGTCTGCATCCATAGCCAGGCTCACTACACAGCAAAGGGACCTTCAGGACAAGCTGGATGACCTTGAGAATAGGTCAAGAAGGAACAACCTGCGCATAATTGGGTTACCGGAATCCTTCAACCAGTCGGCCCTGCAAACAATCTGCTCTACCACCATCCCGTAGCACTTGGGCCTTCGATCCCCTTGCATAGTGGAAAGGGCCCACAGAATTGGGCAGCTCTCGGATCAGCGCTCTAGGCCCAGACCAGTTATTGCTCGGTTCCTGAATTATGCTGACAAACAGGCCATCCTCCATGCCTTCCACAAAAGCCGCTCACTAATGGTTGAGGAAAACTCCCTGATGATTTTTGCGGATTACTCCCTGGAAGTGATGCGCAAACGGAAGGAATTCTCCCCTATCTGCTCACGGCTCTATAACCAACACATCAAATTCAGCCTGGCTTACCCAGCCATTCTCCACATCCAGTCTGAGACGGCTGAACGTTTGTCTTTTTCCTCTCCACGAGATGCGGAGAACTACCTCACTAATTCCCGTCTTTCAGACATGGACCAGGAACCCCACTCCAACCCGCATGATTCTCCTTCCCCCAGGAAGTCTGCCCTTGCCTCGCGGAAACTATTGAGCCCTCAGAAGCCTCCCCACAAGCGGGTACGCTTTGGGCAATTAGAAGCCCACAACTGTGCAAGCTGACTCTGGGGCGGCTGCCCCTACCAGTGTTACCCAAGACTTCGTTGCACAAGCTGCCATCCCGCACTCCTGGTCAGAGGTTGGGGCCTCACTTGAACTGTCCCTGATCTTACTCTGACATCTCGCCCAACTTGGTCTGTAATGTCTCAATATGTGGTTTGCTGTTCTGATTTAACCATTACCTCTTTTTTTAATTCCTCTGGTAAGCATAAGACTGACTGACTAAGGGGTCTAGGCTGTTTTATTATCCCTTTACTGCATCTAGAACCCTCCTTTCTTTGGGTATAAAACGCCACCCTTTGTCTTCCCTGGTGCTCCCCCATTCTTTTTCTCTTTTTCTCTTTTTCTCTTTTTCTCTTCTTCTCTTTTTCTCTTCTCTCCCTCCCTCCCCTCCCACCCTTCCTTTCCCACTCCTCCTATTCCCTTCTCCTCTACCCAGTCCCCCTCCTTCCCCTCCTCAGTCTTGCCTAGCCATCCCCGTCTGACGGAGGAGCTTTTATTGGCGGGCGCACTGTGGACAGGAACTCCATGGGGAAAAAAGAGAAGTCCCAAAATGGTATTTGGGGATGTATTCTCCCCTTTGTTCATGTGGGCTTTTGGATATTCTGGTTTCGTTTGTTAATTTTAACCTGTGTGCCTCTTTCAGTTATTTTTGTACAGAATGCGGAAGCTTTCTGGCCGGGGAGGGTCATCGCTGACTGGGCCCGCTCCCCGAGCATGACCTCCAACCACCATGCCAAGGTCCAGCCATGGCTCCCCCTGGGACCAGGAATCACCTAAAGGTAATTTCGTGGAATGTCAAGGGGCTGCGCTCCCCTTATAAGTGCATGCAAATCTTATGCCATCTTAAACGGTTACATGTAGATATTGCTTTGTTGCAAGAAACTCATTTGGGCACTGATGATGCGTCCAGGCTCCATAGGCTCTGGGTAGGTTCGGTCCACAGTTCTCCTGCTGTGGGACGCAAAGCGGGGGTCGCCATCCTTATTAATAAAAATCTCCACCATAGGGTCCGCTCTGTGGATGCGGACACCCTAGGTCGTAGGCTCACAGTCCATCTCTCCCTGGCCGACCGCGATATCGCTGTGTCCAATGTCTATGCAATCAATTTCCCAATTTATTTTTGGACGAAAATCCAAAAATAAGAACTAAAATCCGAATATAAGAACGAAAATCCGAAAATTCGAAAGAACTAAAATCTGAAAATTCAAAAATCCTAAAGAACAAGAAACATTCGGATAGTTTCTATTATAATTAAATTATTACGTTTATTATTTTTATTAACCATAACTATTATTATAGTTTTTTAAAATTATTATTATTAATAATACTAATAATAAAAACTATAATAATAGTTATATACTATTAACCACCTCAATACTGAGCACTTTCACCCCCTTCCTTCCCAGACCAATTTTCAGCTTTCAGTGCTCTCGCACTGAGAATGACAATTACTCAGCTATGCTACATTGAATCCAAATAAAATTTTTATCATTTTGTTCACACAAATAGAGCTTTCTTTTGGTGGTATTTAATCACTACTGGGTTTTTTTTTGCGATATAAAATGAAAAAAGAGCGAAGATTTTGAAAAAAAAAAACCCCAATATTTTCTACTTTCTAAAAGAAATGCAATAAAATAAAATGTTGTCATAAATTTAGGGCAGAATGTATTTTTCTACATGTCTTTGGTAAAAACAATCCCGATAAGTGTATGATAATAGGTTTGTGTGAAAGTTGTCTTTGTGAGTCTAAAAGCTAGGCTACATATCAGTGAAAATTGATCAATCCTGATGTACTGACGGGCTATCTCATTTCTTGAGGCCCTAAAATGTCAGGACAGTACAGATACCCCCCAAATTACCCCTTTTTGTAAAGATGACAGTCCAAGGTATTTAGTAAGAGGCGTTTTTGAAGTTACAATTTTTTGCCCACAATAGTTTGGAAAATGAAGAATTTTTTTATTTTTTTTTCCACAAAATTGTCATATTAACAAGTTATTTCTCACACATGGCATAGGTAAACTTACAGTTACAACCCAAAATATATCCTGCTACTCCTCCTGAGGATGGCGATACCACATGTGCGGGACTTTTCCACAGCCTGGCCACATACAGAGGCCCAAAATGCAGGGAGCATGCAGGTGTTCTAGGAGCATAAATTACACATTTAGTTTCCTGATTACATTTTTGAAGGCCCTGGAGCACCAAAACAATGGAATTACCCACAAAATGACCCCATTTTGGAAAGAAAACACCCCAATGTATATTATAGGAGGCATAATGAGTCTCTTGACCATGTTATTTTTTTCCACAGGTTTTTGGAAAATGTGGAAGGAAAGTGAAAATTTATTTTTTTTACACAAAGTTGTCAATTTACAAGATTTATCTAACACTTAGCATGTACATAGCAAAAAAAAAACCCCAAAACACATTCTGCTACTCCTCTTGAGTATGGCAATACCACATGTGTGAGACTTTTACACAGCCTGCCACATACAGAGGCCTAACATTCAGGGATCACCGTCAGGCATTCATAAATTTCATTTCCTGAGTACCCATCACATTTTTGAAGGCCCTGGAGCACCAAGACAATGGAATTAGATGTGGCGGATGATCACAGACAGATGTGCGCAGATGATTGCAAACAGATGTGTGCCAGATGATCACAGACAGATGTGCGCAGATGAGCAGACAGATGTGCGCAGATGATCACAGACAGATGTGCGCAGATGATCACGGACATATTTGTACCAGATGATCACAGACACATGTGTGCCAGATGTGCGCAGATGATCATGGACATATTTGTGCCAGAGGATCAGACAGATGTGCACCAGATGATCATGGATAGATGTGACAGATGTGCACATATGATCACAGACAGATGTGGGCCAGATCATAGACAGATGTGTGCCAGATGATCAGACAGGTGTGTGCCAGATGATCACGGATAGATGTGACAGATGTGCCAGATGATCACAAACAGATATACACCAGATGTGCGCTGATGATCACGGGCAGATGTGCGCAGATGATCACAGACAGGTGTGCACCAGAGGATCACAGGCAGATGTGCTCCAGATGATCACAGACAGATGTGTGCCAGATGATCACAGACAGATGTGCGCAGATGATCACGGACATATTTATACCAGATGATCACAGACAGATGTGTGCCAGATGTGCGCAGATGATCATGGACATATTTGTGCCAGATGATCAGACAGATGTGCACCAGATGATCATGGATAGATGTGACAGATGTGCACATATGATCACAGACAGATGTGGGCCAGATCATAGACAGATGTGTGCCAGATGATCAGACAGGTGTGTGCCAGATGATCACGGATAGATGTGACAGATGTGCCAGATGATCACATACAGATATACACCAGATTTGCGCTGATGATCACGGGCAGATGTGCGCATATGATCACAGGCAGATGTGCGCCAGATGATCAGACAGATGTGCACCAGATGATCACAGACAGATGTTCAGTGGGACAGATGTTTACTGGGACAGATGTTTACTGGGACAGGTGTTGGTGTTTTCACTGCATTGGGACACTGTTTGGGGACACTAGCTGGGCGATCAGTGTGTAAAACGCTGTAAAAAACAGCTCATACATAGAGTTGAGCGAACCCGGACTGTAAAGTTCGGGTCCATACCGGACTTTAGGGTGTCCATTCCCCAAACCTGATCCCGGACATTTCAAAAAAAGTCCGGGATCGGGTTCGGTATTCAGGTATTTTTTGGCGCCTGTTGAATAGCTGCAGGGCAGCCAATCAACAAGCGTTTCACTCGTTTGCCCTTAGAAGCCATCACAGCCATGCCTACTAATGGCTAGTCTATAAAATATTTGCAGCGCCCCTTGAAAATAATGAAGCAATAATGATTATGACCACAGGATCCTACTAATGGCATGGCTGTGATTTGCCAGTGCATCATGTGACCCAGACTATTTTTGGCACCTGTTGAATAGCTGCAGGGCAGCCAATCAACAAGCGTTTCACTTGTTTGCCCTTAGAAGCCATCACAGCCATGCCTACTAATGGCATGGCTGTGATTGGCCAGTGCATCATGTGACCCAGCCTCGATATGAGCTGCAGTCACGTAGCGCTGCATGTCACATGCTCTCAGGCTAGTGTAGGGAAAGGATGCTGCCTCCGCTGTGAGGGAGAGATTAGCGTTCTAATATCATCTCATCCTGCAGTAGAGACAGGTTCCTGGCGGTGACGTAAGGGAAAGATTAGCGTTCTAAAATCATCTGATACTGGAATAGGGACAGGTTCCTGGTGCTGTGAGGGAAAGATTAGCATTCTAATATCATCTCATCCTGCATTAGAAAAAGGTTAATGGTGGGGCAGTGAGGGAAAGATTAGCTTTCTAAAATCATCTGATACTGCATTAGGCACAGGTTCCTGGTGCTTTGAGGGAAAGATTAGCGTTCTAATATCATCTGATACTGCATTAGGGACAGGTTCCTAGTGCTGTGAGGGAAAGATTAGCTTTCTAATATCATCTCATACTGCAGTAGGGACAGGCTCCTGGTGCTGTGAGGGACAGATTATCTTTCTAAAATCATCTCATACTGGAGTAGGGACAGGTTCCTGGCGGTGCTGTGAGGAACAGATTATCATTCTAAAATCATCTCATATTGCAGTAGGAACAGGTTCCTCTTGGTGCTGTGAGGCACAGATTAGCGTTCTAAGATCATCTCATACTGGAGTGGGGAGAGCTTCCTGTCGGTGCTGTGAGGGACAGATTACAGTTCTAAAATCATCTCCTACTGCAGTAGGGACAGGTTCCTGTCGGTGCTGTGAGGGACAGATTATCATTCTAAAATCATCTCATACTACAGTAGGGACAGGTTCCTGTCGGTGCTGTGAGGGAAAGATTATCGTTCTAAAATCATCTCATACTGCAGTAGGGACAGGTTCCTGGTGGTGCTGTGAGGGACAGATTATCGTTCTAAAATCATCTCATACTGCAGTAGGGACAGGTTCCTGTCTGCTATTAGACAGGGAGTG
>BLSH010553964.1:10565-29892 GCA_018402905.1 Glandirana rugosa | reverse complement strand
CATGAGAGATCTAACTGATCCCAGTGACAGGGATCAGTAGATCTCTCATGCCCCACTGACAGGGCGGGGAACCGCCGTGTTTACATCGGCGGTTCGCCGTTCTTTCTCTGTTGCCGCTCATCGCGGCTCGCCGGCGGACATCGGGTATGCCCGAGCCGCGGGCACACTCCCCAGGAGTGCGGCGGGAGCGCGTGCGCGCCCCGGGCGCGCGCGTGCGCCCCCTGGTGGCCAATTGCGAATCGCCGCTTATTTACGGCGATTCGCGCAGCGCTCCCCCACTGCCGCCGTGAAAAGACGGCGCGCGGTGGGGAAGCGGTTAAAGTGACACACACATTTTGCAGAACAGTGATATGGGTTCTCCCGGCTTATTTATACTTTTTTGACACAGTTTGAAGATGATTTTAGAACAGTTCTACGGCCTCTACTGTTAATTAATACTTTTCAGACCCAGTTTGAAGATGATCCCCATTCACCTCCATTTTTGCTTTTTATGTTTTTATTTTTTAAAAAATATTTAAAGTTATTTCCCTGTCCCCATTTCTTTGTAGGACACTTATCCCACCCTTACCCCCCATTTTCCTTCCTTTTGCAGACCTCTAGGACCTTCCTGGGCTTTTTTACAGCATTTTTAAGAATTTTCATTAAAATTATCAGAACCCCGGACCCGAACCCGGACTTTTTTTGAAAAGTCCGGGTCCGGGTCCCGGACACCCCAAAGTTCGGTACGGACCCGAACTTTACAGTCCGGGTTCGCTCAACTCTACTCACCACAGACAGCACAATAAAAATCTTTAATCTATCCTCCCACAACATAAATGGGGCAGAAATGTCCCTCCTCCAGAAGGGTTTAAGTTTTGCCCCAACAACGGGCCCAAACCAATTTAGCCTATTTCGAGATCTCTATAATTTTACAAGTAAACTAACTTTAAAAAGACATTACGTGAAAAATATGAACCCAAAATATACAGAAAAAATTACCCAAGTAGCAGATACCATCCAGCAGGAAACACCCGCCGAATCAGAAATATTGGACACTCTAGAAGAACTATGGCAAGAAGGACATATCAATTCCCAGCCAATAGATTGGTTCCTAGACCCAGATATCCAACACATGGGATTTAAACCGAAATCTGTCTTCTTCCCGGTGAATTACTGAAACATTTTCTGAAGCCGTATATCAAGAATTCAAGGCTATTTGTCAAGAAAAAAAACAGAAACAACAAAAAAATCTTACACCGGAGGAATTTAAAGCTCTTAAAGAATTGGAAAAGAATAAGCAGATTACTATTAAAACAGCTGACAAAGGAGGAAGCATAGTAGTGCAAGACACCAATGAATATTCAAATGAAGCACACCGCCTTCTTGCGGACAAGAATGTTCATACCAAATTAAAAAAAGACCCTCTTCCTGAATTCCAACAAGCACTTAAGGATCTTGTCACAAAGGCCTATGAAGACAAGGTTCTTAATAAAAAAGAAAAACAATTTTTACTACCTAGTGTGGTCAGCACACCGTATTTCTACCACCTTCCCAAGGTCCACAAATCCCTTCTGAATCCACCAGGGAGACCTATCGTGGCCAGCACAAATAGTTTTACTGGTGGTCTGTCCCAGTATATAGACCATTTTCTACAGCTAAACACCACTGAACTACCAGCATACATGAGAGACTCCGGTCATATCATCGAAGTCCTAAAACAATATACATGGGAAGAAAATGATCTATGGGCATCACTTGACGTATGTTCTCTTTATATGTCTATACCCCATGAAGTAGGCCTTAGAGCCCTTCAACATTTTCTTTTCAAGGAACTCACAATAAACTCTAAACAGGCAAGATTCATCATGGAAGGAACAGAATTCTGTCTAAAGCACAATTACTTTTTATATGATGATCAATATTTTCTCCAAATTCAAGGCACGGCGATGGGAGCGAATTTCGCACCATGTTATGCGAATATTACCATGGGATACTGGGAGGATTTAACCATCTGGCATAAGAACCCATACGCCCAGCACATCATCTACTATGGTCGATATATTGATGATATTATAATAATCTGGAATGGTACAATAGAAGATTTTTCATCATTTGTGTCCTACTGCAACAATAACCAGCTTGGCCTGCAATTCACACATGTAATAGATCCCACAAAACTTATTTTCCTAGACCTTGAATTGTCCCACGAGGGAAGAAAAATTATTTCTCAGAACCATTCAAAACCCACCAGTGGGAATTCCTATTTACATTATTCAAGTTGTCACCACCCCTCCTGGCGCAATAATATCCCAAGTGGTCAATTCCAAAGAATATGGAGAAATTGCTCTAAGGACGAGGATTACAAGATTCATGGCCACATCCTAACAAAAAAATTTATTGAAAAAGGATTTCCCAAAACCCTCCTAGAAGAGGCCTTTCATAAACACTTAACCATTCCAGCTGCCCCCCCCCCCCCCCTAAGAAAGAACACAGAAATGAAGAAAATCAAATTCGATTTGTAACTGGTTTTAACACACAATTCAAAAAGATTTCTAAAGCCATCCAGAAACATTGGGGTCTTTTGAAACTAGATCCACAATTGGAAGGACTCCTACCAGAGGTCCCATCAGTTACCTTTAGAAGAGCAAAAACCCTGAAAAACATCATTGCTCCAAGCAAAACCAAATCCCGGCTTAAAGCAGACAGTACAGACATTCGATCATATTTTGACCACCGCACGGGCATATTCCAATGCCGGAAGAGAGGATGCCTAACATGTCAATTCATCTCACATGGCACCTCCACCTTTGACAGAGAAAACTACACCTTTTCTATTAAACAATTTATAACCTGTTCATGCAGCTATGTCATATATATACTCCACTGCCCGTGTAAACTCTTATACGTAGGCCACACCATCCGGGCACTACGTGCAAGAATAGGCGATCACAGAAGACTAATCAAAGCTGGGAACGATCAACACAGCGTCCCACGTCACTTTCTGCAACATCATAATAAGGACTACAAGTGTCTTGAAGTATTGGCTATCGAATATATCGCTGACAAATCCCTTTCAGAGAATGAGAAATTTGCAGTTCTTTGCAAAAAAGAGGTTTATTTGATGTATCGCCTTAATGCTTTGGCCCCAAAGGGTTTGAATGAAGAGATGGAAACAAACCGCTTTATTGAGATTGTCCTGCTCTATAGATAATTGTTTTTTTTTTATCCTACCATGGCGATCCTGGTTCTGGCACTTCCTATATATTTTTTTTTTTGATCCTACCATGGCGATCCTGGTTCTGGCACTTCCTATTTATTTATTTATTTGTTTTTTTGTTTTTGTTTTTTCTATTTTTATTTGTATACAATTGTCACTCCATATGAACAATAATATGAAATGTTAACTTATATTGTTTTTAGCATATCATAAGCCGGTTTGTGAAGGATGTCCCCATATTGAGGATAGAACTCTCTCCCTCCTCTGGTTAGGCTCATATCCTGTCACTGGCCTTTATATTTCCTACCCTGGTCCCTCCCCATCATGTGACTTGACAAAGCAAAGGATTGCGAAACATGTTGTCAGCGTGACGGGACCTCCACTGTTCCCTGGCTCCCTGCAGACCCACCATTCCAACCACAGCCTTGCCCTGCAGTTCCGAGGATTGACGTCACCTGGGACTGAACTGCGGCTTTGCCCACCTCATCTTTCCAGTGTGTCTGATGGGGCGGCTCTTGCCAGGAGAGTTGGATCCAACTGCAGCTCCACCCACCCCTCCCCCTCAGTGCGAGCTCTGACTGCACGGCTCCTTTCAGGAAGTTACTCACATAGGAGCCTTTGCTTCTCTCTCCCCCCTTGCTGATCCACCACCCTGCAAGCCTCCCACCACACCGTTGTTCCACCCTCCATCTGGGGCACCCAGGCTTTTTTGGACAACCAATGCCAATACTGCAGCCACATTTTGGGAGCCATATGGAACATTACTGTTTGTAAGTACTTTAATAAACACTTATTTTAATCTTTTTACAACCACATTGCTGCATCTTACTTGCCATTTATTATCCCGTTGGGGCACATGTTATGATTATTGTTCTCAAGTGCCTTTCTACTGATTCATTTTTACCTCTAATTTACGTGTAGTACGCCCTATATATTGGAGTCCACAAGTACACGTCAGCAAATATGTGACGTGACTCATATCACATGTTATAAACTTGTTGATTTTCCTGGCCGAGGGGGGAGGCAGCATGGCGCCGTAGCGTAGTGCAGCGGCGGGCTCCCTGTGACTCCTCGGGATCCATCCAGAGATGGAAGCATGAGCCTCGGCATCCTTGGCGTCCTCCCATGGAAGCATCTTGTTCCATGTCTGTCTCAGCGGACCGACAACTAAGAAGAGGGGGTGGATAAGCGGCCCTCGGCGACCCTCGGTGTCCCACGGCGAGGCAGCAAAGGAAGCTTCAGGCAGGAGAACAGTACCCTCGCCGACAGCCGTGTGGAGGAGAGGGGAGGGGGAGAAAAGAAAGAAAAAATCTGAAGGAGATTAGTGGAAGGTAAGAGAGGATCCACAGACCCCGGACCAGAGCTGAACCAGACGCTGGGTAAGAGAATCCTCTTCATATATTTTTGGAGGTTTTGAAGGTTGGACTGTGTAATCAGCTGTTGGACGCAAAAGATTAAAGGCATAATTTGAGAGACTTTGTGAGAGCTGGAGAGACAGGAGGATGAGAGGTATTGGCGGAGGTGAACAGCAGTGAACAGCGGTGCTGGGGGTAAGGTAGCGGGCTCTAGCAAGCTGTGCTAAATCACTGACTCTCTCTTACAGCATTAATCCCATTGTCCTGTGTCGGGTTAACCCTTTTTTAAGATACCAGCACTGGTTTGGGACTATCCCATGTTGTGATCTAATAATGGGATAACGCAGTCACTGGGAAAGGTAACGGATATTTAGGGCTGGAAGCGCATTTGTGGGCAGCTGAGTGCTGGAAATCGATAAAGTGAAATAAAGCACATTAAGGGGTCACTTGGATAGTGCGGAGGGCCTTACGAATGATACGTTCGGGGAATAAGCCGTAAGCCAGCAGTGTAAAAATGACAAGGTGACTTGAAGGGGAGAAAAGGCGCTGGGACCGGAACTGGGAAATCTGTAGTGAACCTTTAGCACAAGCTCCAGTAAATCAAGGAAGGAAAAGTGAGGAACTTTAAAATCAAAGGTCTGAACCGGGGGTAATTCCCCCACTCTGCGGTAATAATTTGCTAACTCTCAGTATCCCGGTAAAAGCCAGGAACCTGCGGGAAGTGGAGTCCTCTCTGCACTGCGAGTCACCCTGTATGGGATCACAACGGATACTTGTTGATGGTGTAATATTTTGAATTCTTTTGAACCCCTCAGCCCTCTGAGCCACGGGAGTTGCCCCCTTTTTCTTTTCTTCTCCAGGAGGAGGTTATTAGAGGGATATTGAAGGGGAGGGGTGCCTGGGGTAATTTACACCCCACCCCCATACCCTTGGCAGCCTAGGGCCTCCTGTGGGCAAAGTATTGAAATGGGCAAAAGGGGCCCAAAATCAACCCAGGGGGAAGGAACAAGTCAGCAAACAATGAAATCATATGTTACCCTGGAGAAACTCCACCACCAGGTAGCAGAAAATGGGGATGAAGTAACATCACCCTAAACGGAGCTGAATAAAGAAAGCTTGCATTCAAATGAAGGGGTAGCAGAAAGCAATAGAAAGGAAAATGCATTAGAAACAGCCTCAGAGAGTGGAGAGAAGGCAAGCATGCCATCAATAACAAAAAATGGAGGCAAGGAGAAAAAAGACCTTTCGGAACCACACCAACAAAAGCCGGAGGAAGAAAATATGTTATCTTTTCACACAAAACAGGATTTGGTAGCGATGATGTCCCGCCTGGAAAGTACGATTAAAAGTGAAATGACAGCAACGAGAAGAGATATCCAAAATGTCTTACAGAGAGTGGAGGAGACAGAAGAACTCATAGATGAACATCGGAATGCCATAGAAGAACTAAGGGGTAGGATGGATCGGGATCATCTAGAGATAAGGAACATCGGCTATAAGCTAGAGGACCAAGAAAATAGGGGTAGGCGGAAAAACCTGAGGTTCAGAGGGATTCCGGAGACAGTGGGGGATAAAGAGCTGGAGACAGCGATTCGGGACCTGGCTACAAAAATAATGAAAAAAGAGCCCCCACCCACTATCCGTTTTGAAAGGGTTCATAGAATACAACGGATGAATAATCGGAATAACGAATACCCTAGAGATGTCATAGCAAGATTTCACCACTATGAAGTAAAGGAATGGATATCACAAGGAATGAGAACAATAACATCATTAGACTATAATGGACATAAGATCTCTGTGTTCTCTGATCTAGCACCAGAGACATTAGCTCGCAGGAGGGCTCTCAAACCTATCACGAGTCAACTGCAAACTAAAAACATGGTCTATTGGTGGGAATTTCCAGCCTGCCTGAAAGCTAAAAATCAGGGCATAACAGCCACCCTGCGATTTCCAGAGGATATGAAGGAATTCTGTGGTAAAATGGGAATACAGAATATGGAAGTAAAGGACTGGGAAAGGAAACCGGTGGAGTGGGGTAGCCTCAAGGACAGATCTTGGATCAAAACCTGAAAAGCAGCTGAATGAGTTGAATGAATGGGGGGGGGGACGGGAAGGACGCGAAGTAGGGGGAGGGAGAAGGAGGAAAAATTCCCGGGGAGTACACAGCGGAGGACGTTGTCCACCTGGGTTCACGGAACCTAGAGGGTGTTGGGCTCGGCAACATGGTCAAATGGGAAATGGCCGGGTCAAACACAATAATTTGTTTGTTAGGGTGGGGGAAGGAGGGTGGGGGAGGGAGGGGGGGAAATATAAGATATATTTAAGTATTGATCGCTTATGTCATTCTACTGTAATAAGAAGCATAAGTCTAGTAGGAAAACATACAGAAGCAGACAGCAATATGCCTTTGCCACTTAGTAGAGAGTATAACTGTGTGAATAATGAACCCTTTGAACCTGGTCTCCTATAACGTTAGGGGACTAAATAGCCCTTCCAAGAGACATCAGATTCTCCAGGAATTAAGATCATACTCTTCAAATATAGTTTTCCTCCAGGAAACCCATCTTAAAGTAACAACCAGAGCTCATATGAGTACAAAATATTACCCGAAGTGGTACTATAATTTTACACCAAAGTAAGGGCACGGCAATTGGGTTTGATAGAAATACGCACTTCATATTGGAAGCACAAGAGGGGGACCCAGAAGGCCGATACTTATTTATCAAGGGATCAGTATCAGGTACCAAATGTACTCTGGCCAGTATATACTGCCCAAACACTCGACCTGTTCAATTTTTGAATAGGGTATTGAATAAATTAGACCACTTCAGGGAGGGGAGGTTGATCATAGCCGGGGATTTAAATTTAGTCCTTGAACCAGCTATGGATACTCAACCACGGTCCGAGAGGACAGCGAGTAAAAATCTTAGGAGATTAAAACAGAAATTGTATAATATGCAACTGGTGGATGCATGGAGAACCAAGCATCCAAAGGACAAGGACTTTACATACTTTTCAGCATGCATCCTACTCCAGGATCGACTTTTTCCTGCTAGATCATCGGTTATTGGATGGACTGGAAGAGGCAGAAATCAAGTCAATAACCCTCTCCGATCATGCCCCAGTCAGGATAGTGTTATCTGTGGGAGCTACATTAGCGGGACAGAGGCCATGGAGGTTGGAGGACTCGTTAATACAAAATGCAGGGGCCACAGGGGAGTTGGAGAGGGACTTGAAAAGGTTTTTTGAGGAAAATGATACGGGGGATGTCTCCCCGGCGGTCCTATGGGAATCCCACAAAGCATTTATGAGAGGCAGATTAATAGCGGAAAGTATTAGGAGAAGGAAGATTAGGCAGGCCCAGAAACATACACTTTTAGCAGAAATACGGGATCTGGAACAAACCCATAAAAAAGGTGGGACAGAAGAGATACTGGGTAAATTGATAGAAAGAAGAGAAGAGTTAAAAAACCTCTTGGACCAAGACACGAGGAGGGTATTTGAGATCACGGCCAGAAGAAATTATGAAACAGGCAATAGGCCCGGGAAGCACTTAGCAAACACTATCAAACCCAGGAAAAATATAAATTATATCGGGAAACTGAAGGATGGGAAGGGAGATTGGAAATACTCCACGAGGGAAATTCTGACAGTCTTCCAGGAGTACTACCAAACTTTATATAGCGTGAGCAAAATGCAGAACCCGGAGAGAACGCATGAGAAGCAGGAAAAATTGAGAGATACCTACAAAGGTTAGAGCTCCCAGAGATATCAAAGGACGAGGCCACGGAATTAGACAGAGATGTATCTAGAGAAGAAATCCAATGAGCAATTAATAGAAGAGGAGTTGGTAAGAGTCCGGGCCCAGATGGGTTTACTTCCTTTTTTTACAAAAGATTTGCAGAAATCCTGAGTCACTTTTTCCAAACATATATAAATTCCATAGGAGGAGATTCGGGACTCTGGAGAGAAGCGCTGGGGGCCTATATCACCTTATTGGCAAAAGAGGGGAAAGACCCAGCAATCAGTTCCAGTTATAGACCAATTTCTTTGATAAACGAAGATATAAAACTCTATGCCAGAATCTTGGCTGAAAGGATAAAACCCTTTGTGCCGTATTGGATAGATAAAGACCAGACAGGGTTTGTAACTGGAAGAGAAGGGAGAGATAATGTAATAAGAACGACCCTTATAATGCATGAAGCTAGAAAGGGAAAAGATCCAACCCTTCTCCTATCGGTCGACGCAGAGAAAGCCTTTGATAGGCTGGACTGGGAATTTATGATCTCGACAATATCCCCTATGGGGATTGGCCCCACGAATGCTGGGATGGGTGAAGGCACTTTACTCCAGTCCAACAGCCCAGACTGGAGTAAACAGTGCGTTGTCTGAGCCCATTGACCTTAGGAACAGAACACGCCGGGGTGCCCCCTCTCCCCTCTCCTCTTTGTGCTCTCATTGGAACCCTTTTTGGCAACGGTTCGAGTCAAGGAGTAAATAGGGGGTTTAAGAATTGGGGGTAGGGAACAGAAGGTCGCCGCGTTTGCGGACGACATTCTGTTCTACGTAGCTAAACCTCCCAGACACTACCAAATATCCTGATGGAGTTGGGGAAATATGGGGAGTTATCTAACTTTAAAATCAATGTAGAGAAAACGGAAATTCTGAGCATGTCCATCCCCCCATCCGAATGTAAAGATCTCAGGGCCGCATACCCCTTTGTTTGGAAACGACGGGGTATGAGATACCTGGGTATTAGGTTGGCAAGATCAGAGCAGGACTTGTATGAAGACAATTATCTAACGTTGTTGGATAGAATTAGACAAGAACTGAGGAGTTACCCAATAGGAAGAATCTCTTGGTTTGGATGGGTGAACATTATTAAAATGGTCACCCTACCAAGAGCTTTATATATCTTCCAGACCCTCCCGCTGCCCATTCCAGAAGCATACTTTAGGATTATTAGGCAACTGGTGAGGGAATTTATCTGGAAGTATAAAAATCCTAGGGTAGCATATAAGATACTGGTGAGACCCAGGGTATCGGGAGGGTTGTCTCTCCCAGACTTTAAAAAATGTCATGAGGCAGCAGTATTAAGGAGGATAATGGACTGGATTCATGGGTCTTCTCAGAAACAATGGGTACATATAGAAGAAAAGATAAGCAAGGTCAATTTAGGGCAGAGCATATGGACCGCAAGAGTATATAGAGGGATGACCAAGGACTTGCCAGCAATTACAAAAGAAACCATGAGACTGTGGGATAAAGTGCAGAAAGCTTCAAAGTGGCAAAATAATAGTCCCCTGATGCCCCTTACAGGTACTGATCACTTCCCTCCAGGGAAGGATAACAAGCTATATTTGAAATGGACAACTACTAACTGTCTGAGACTAAGGGATGTCTTAAGTGGGAACTCTTTGGCGTCCCTGGCAGTGCTGCGGGGTAGATATGGCACCACCCCATGGGATGTCTGGAGATATCGGCAGCTTCAGCACTTTGTGGGAGGGCTGCCAAAACCGCTTCGCTCGACACAAGATCTCTCCCCATGGGAAAGGTTAATGGAACAGGAGGGGGTGAATAGGCGAGGGATATCATGCATATATGCAATGCTGATAACAGCAGAAGACCCTGGAGCATCTGATCTCTTGGAGGGCTGGGCAGTGGAGCTGGGCCAACCTGCAGCGGAAGGTTTACAAGGCAATATTGTGGAGTTCGTGCATTCTACTTCCTTAGATATAAGGATAAAGGAGATGAACTACAAACTATTGACAAAATGGTACTATGTACCAACTAAGCTGAGCAGGATTGACCCAGAATCCTCTTCTGGGTGTTGGCGGGCGTGTGGGGGAGAGGGGACGCATGCACATATCTGGTGGTCATGTCAGGAAATTCAGCCTTATTTTGAAGAAGTATTAAGAATAATTAAAAAGATATGTGGAGTGGAAATAGATCTGGACCCGTGGCGTTGTCTGTTCCACGCTTTCAATGAACCTAGTAAGAAATATAAAATAAGCATTATTCCCTTTTTGCTAAATGCAGCAAAAGCCGTAATACCTAAGCACTGGCAAACAAAAGATACACCAACAACAAAGGAATGGTTACAAGAAGTCGATAGAATCAGATTGTTGGAGGAGCTAGTGTGGGGCGCCAGAGGGAGGGAGGATGGAGCAGGTTCCAGAATATTTGGAAGAGCTGGTTAGAATTTAAGCAGACCACGGACTATAGAAAACTAATGGAACATGAGGGGAGGGAGGGCTAGAAGGGGATATAAAATAAAGGGAAAACTAGAAGGAGGTAGGGGTGAGATCTCTCCGGGCTCACGGCGGATTTTGTGGGGAAGGAGGGGGGAAGGGGTTTTTTTTTTCCATGGAGGGTATCACATCGGTGCACAATTTTTGGTGGAAAGAGAAAGAAGGGCCGGGAACCCCCAGATAACCACGCTTAAATACACAAAATAAGGGGAGTGTGGGGTTTTCTCTCCCCTTTTTTTTTGTGTGAGTTTTTTGTTTCTCACTAATAAGGTCACATTTTTAAATTTGGTGGGGTCAACCTCTGAGATACCCACCCTTAATACACTAAATAAGGGGCACTTTCCCCTTTGTTTTTTTTTGTTTTGTTTTTTTTGTGTTTTTTGTTTCTCACTAATAAGGTCACATTTTTAAATTTGGTGGGGTGAACTTCTGAGATACCCACCCTAAATACACAAAATAAGGGGCACTTTCCCCTTAGGTTTCCCCCCTTTTTTTTTCTTCTCTCTCTCTCCCTCACTACCCCTTCCCTCAGGAGCCCGCAGAGATGGGAGATTTCAAAAACAGTGGACAAAGGCATTTGATAGAGGAATAAGAACGGATAAAAATAAGGAGACGGTAAAAAGGCAAATAAATGATAAAGTACAGTAGGAAAATTTAAAGGGATATATAAGGGTAAAAAGGGAAGCAGGGGTTATAAAGAAAACTACCACTATGATGTGACATAACAAGAGAAGGTTTGAACATCAAGATGAAATAGACCGGAAAAAAAATAAATAAATTTGTTGATTTTGTAAGTTCTCCCTTGGGTGGTAGATTCAAATGTGGTGGTTTTCCTTTTTCTGAATGCTGATGTTTTGCATATAGTACACCTCCCACAGCTGAAAACAACCTCATTCAAAAAGGTGAAAGTCTTCCTAGGGGGGTCAACTACATTATGCGCTCATTTAACACACAAAGGGGGAGGTCTGGTGTAAATAAACTGAGGCCTCCTAGGAAGAATCTTCTGAAGATCCCTGTCCCCTAATAATAGGGGCCAATGCTGTTTTATAATCTTTTCAAACTGTTTATCCTCTCTGGTAAACTTAGTCATGAATGCTACCCCATATTCACCTTCTTTTTATACT
Source organism: Glandirana rugosa (assembly GCA_018402905.1). Taxonomy (NCBI): domain Eukaryota; kingdom Metazoa; phylum Chordata; class Amphibia; order Anura; family Ranidae; genus Glandirana; species Glandirana rugosa. The sequence goes on along the minus strand of BLSH010553964.1, from coordinate 17,963 downwards.
TTAGGTTGAAAGAGGAGGTCCCTATTGCAGTTCCTAATCTGGTTTTTAATTCCTTCAACATTTTTTCGGTCATAACCCTTTTCTATGAATCTATCTACAATAATATTAGCCTGCTGATCATAATCATCAATGGAATCACAATCCTGTCTTATTCTTAACAGTTGACCCCTGGGGATGTTGCTCAACCACTTAGGGTGGTGACAACTCCCCAGGGGTATATACCCATTACGGTCAACTTCTTTGAAATAAGTACGGGTGTTCAACTGACTTCCATTTTTATATATATTTAAATCAAAAAAATGTATAGACTCATTGCTGATGACCTCAGAGAAGGAAATACCAAGGGAGTTATTACTCATCTCCCTGAGAAAATCCATCAATGATTCCCTTGATCCTTCCCAAACAATTAAAATATCATCGATAAATCTTTTGTACAGTTTAAGTTGGGGAATGGATTTCCCAAATATGGCATCCTTTTCCCACCAGCTCATGAAAATATTAGCCACCGAGGAGGCGTAGTTAGCCCCCATGGCTACCCCTTTCTTTTGCCTGAAGAATTTTTTGTCATGCCAAAAATAATTATGGCTCATGGCCAGTTGGAGCACTGATACCAAGAACTCCATCTGTTCCTCCATGAGATCAGTGCCGTCCAGTGCCCACCAAACAGCACTGATAGCATGATCTTGCTGAATGTTGGTGTAGAGAGAATTAACATCAACACTCGCCAGCAGGCACTCATTCTCCAATTTCACAGATCTAAGGATACCAATCAAATCCTTACTATCCTTACGATAAGAAGGGTATTGGGAAGTTAATGGCTGGAGAAAAAGTCAACGTATTCCCCAGATCTAGAAAGCAATGAATCCACCCCACTAATCATAGGTCTTTATGGGGATTTTTATGCATTTTAGGAAGCTGATAAATTACTGGAACTCTAGGGGCATCAGGGACCAGATACCACGCTTCCCTTTTATTAAGAATGCCTACCTTCCGAGCCTCCTTTACCAATTTTGTGAGTTGGGTTTTATACTTTTTGGTGGGATCACTTCTAAGCTCCTCATAAGTGTCTTTATCATTCACCAGTCTGTTGAGTTCTTCAAGATAATCCTTTTTTTTTAATATTACCAGACCGCCTCCCTTATCCGCGGCTCTAATAACTATTTCTTTCTTTTTTTCCAATTCTAAAAGGTTATTTCAATATCCCTTTTCTGCCTGCTGGGCTGGACTACCATCTTCATTAAATCTTGTTCGACAAGTTGCTTAAAACTGTCAACCAAATGGTTTTGGGCCACCTTTGGATTAAAAATCGAATTGTTCCTCAGCATAGTATGCAGAAAGGTAGTTGTTCTCTCTTCCATGGGTACTTTTGTTTTTAAAAAATGTTTTTTAATATTTAACTTCCTTATAAACTTTTGCAAGTCTACAAACAGATCAAACTTGTTAAATGTACATCAGGGACATACTTTAAACCTAAATAACGGCCTCACTGAGATTATATACATTTTTTATACACATATTTCTAATTTTAATATATAATATAATTTTTTTTTCAAACATGTATTTATTTTATTTGTATTTTCATTTAGATTTAATATAAGTGATGTTTTATGATTTATTATTTGTTTGAGGTTTTGGTGGCTCTGATGCATTGCTATTTGAATGGTGTGCAGTATATGTAATCTACCACTGGAGGGCGTTGGATTGGTGGCAGTATGAGGACTGGTTGTTAGCACAAGTGATATTGTCACCATGGTAACGTGGCTCAATTACGATTGGTGGTGCCGGTACGTGTGGAGACCCTCCGGACGTTAAGTAGGAAGCGGTGAACTGGAGGAATTGTCCGTGATGATGCTCTATGTGCGGAGCGAAACGCATTGACGTCACTTCCGGTCCTTCGCACTCACTGACGTCACGTCCGCCCGTGGTGGAACGCATGCTGGAATCAGACTCTTTTACAGATCTTGTTTTGAAGTGTGTTTTCCTGAGATTTCTGTTAGTAGGTTATTTATGCGCAATTAAACATCAGTGGTAACAGTACTTCACTATGGAGTTTGTTCTCTTTTTTTGAGCAATTGGGGAGTGAAAACGCCATAGCAGTCCATTTGCACTAGCCATCTCCAGCACAACAATTGTGCCATCACCAGTACTGAGCCTGTCTAGACCCCTAGACTGAAAAGCTAGGGGTCCACTTTTTCTGGTGAGTGGGGACACAAGTGGGGGTCTGGCACCGAGCACCACGGATTGTTGTTTTTTGAGCACTTTCTTTGGAGCACCGCAGTCCATCATACAGTATCAAGCACTTTACTCCACTTATCACTTATCTGATGGACTATTATTGAACATTATTATATATTACTAAGCACTTTACTTCACTAATTTGATGGATTATTATTGAATTTCATTATAGCAACAGTCACTTTATTTATTCATGTTTACAAATATCGTTTGATGTTTATTTCATCATGTTATAAGTAGAGTTGAGCGAACCCAGACTGTAAAGTTTGGGTTCGTACCGGACTTTAGGGTGTCCGTGCCCCGAACCCGGACATTTGAAAAAATGTCCGGGTTCAGGTTCGGTATTCGGGTATTTTTGGCGCCTTTTCTATAGCTGCTGGGCAGCCAATCAACAAGCTTTTCACTAGTTTGCCCTTAGAAGCCATCACAGCCATGCCTACTAATGGCATGGCTGTCATTGGCCAGTGCATCATGTGACCCAGTCTCCATATGAGGCTGGAGTCACGTAGCGTCGCGTGTCAGATCGTCTCAGACTAGAGTAGGGAGAGCTTCATGGCGGTGCTGTGAGGGAAAGATTAGCGTTCACAACCATCTCAGACTGCATTAGGTAGACCTTCATTGCGGCCCTGTATGGGAGACATTAGCGTTCAGAACCATCTTATAGTGCATTAGGGAGACGTTCCTTTCTGTGCTGTGAGGGAGACATTAGCGTTCAGAACCATCTTATAGTGCATTAGGGAGATGTTCCTTTTGGTGCTCTGAGGGAGAGATTATCATTCTAAAACCATCTACTACTGCATTAGGGATAGGTTCCTGTTGGTGCTCTGAGGGAGAGATTATCATTCTAAAACCATCTACTACTGCATTAGGGAGAGGTTCCTGTTGGTGCTCTGAGGGAGCGTTTTTCGTTCTAAAACCATCTACTACTGCATTAAGGAGAGGTTCCTGTTGGTGCTCTGAGGGAGAGTTTATCGTTCTAAAACCATCTACTACTGCATTAGGGGGAGGTTCCTGTTGGTGCTCTGAGGGAGAGATTATCTTTCTAAAACCATCTACTACTGCATTAGGGAGAGGTTCCTGTTGGTGCTCTGAGGGAGAGTTTATCGTTATAAAACCATCTCCTACTGCATTAGGGAGATGTTCCTGTTGGTACTCTGAGGGAGAGATTATCATTCTAAAACCATCTACTACTTCATTAGGGAGAGGTTCCTGTTGGTGCTCTGAGGGAGAGTTTATCGTTATAAAACCATCTCCTACTGCATTAGGGAGAGGTTCCTGTTGGTGCTCTGAGGGAGAGATTATCACTCTAAAACCATCTACTACTGCATTAGGGACAGGTTCCTGTTGGTGCTCTGAGGGAGAGTTTATCATTCTAAAACCATATACTACTGCATTAGGGAGAGGTTCCTGTTGGTGCTCTGAGGGAGAGATTAGAATTCTAAAACCATCTACTACTGCATTAGGGAGAGGTTCCTGTTGGTTCTCTGAGGGAGAGTTTATCGTTATAAAACCATCTCCTACTGCATTAGGGAGAGGTTCCTGTTGGTGGTCTGAGGGAGAGTTTATCGTTCTAAAACCATCTCCTACTGCATTAGGGAGAGGTTCCTGTTGGTGCTCTGTGGGTAAGATTATCATTCTGAAACCATCTACTACTGCATTAGGGAGAGGTTCCTGTTGGTGCTCTGAGGGAGAGTTTATAGTTCTAAAACCATCTCCTACTGCATTAGGGAGAGGTTCTTGTTGGTGCTCTGAGGGAGAGTTTATCGTTCTAAAACCATCTACTACTGCATTAGGGAAAGGTTCCTGTCGGTGCTGTGAGGGGGAGATTATTGTTCTCAAATCATCTCATACTGCAGTAGGGACAAGTTCCTGTCGGTGTTATGAAAGACAGATTATCGTTCTAAAATCATCTCATACTGGTGTAGGGAGAGGTTCCTGCTGCTGGTGTGAGCGGTGGAGAGGTTCCTGCTGCTGGTGTGAGCCGTGCATTTCTTGCACAAAAATAAAAAGTGCATCTACAATTTTCCTTTTTTTTTAAAAAAAAAATAATAATTTATTATTTTATTTTTTTTAGTAGTAATTAATTGTGCTACATAACATATTTGTGTCCAGAATGAGGAGAGCGTCAAATAAGGGACGTGGTCATGGTGCTGCTGGTGTTGGTGGTGTTGCTGAAGATCCTGTTGCAAGGAGAGGACGTGGTCGATCTGTGCCAGTTACACACACAAGTGAAACACCTTCCTTAGGTAACCGACATACCCTTCAATGTTATATGGTAGGCCCGAATGGCGCTCAACAAAATTTGAGGCCAGAATAAGTACAGGCTATAGTAGATTGGGTGGCTGACAATGCCTCCAGTTCCTTCACATTGTCTCCCACCCAGTCCCTTGATGAAAGCTCAGAGTTGGCACCTGAACCCCATGGCCATCTGTCTTTCACCTCAGCCCCATGTAAATCAGCCAAGCAGTCTGAGCCCCAAGTCATGCAACAGTCTCTTATGCTTTTTGATGACTCTCCTGGTGTTCTTTATATGGGCTATCCACATAGCCCTGCCCCAGAAGTGGAAGACATTCAGTGCACCGATGCCCAACCACTTCTGTTGCAGGATGAGGACATGGAAACACCAGCGCAGCACGTCTCTGATGATGACAAAACACAGGGGCCAACTGCTGCAGCTTTCCACAGTGTGCAGACTGACAAGGAGGGCACACTGTGGAAGATGATGTGGAGGAGGATGATGAGGTCCTAGACCCCACATGGAATGAGGGTCATGCGAGTGACGTGTGCAGTTTGGAGGAAGAGGTGGTGGTCGCACAGAGGCACCAGCACAGCAAAAAAAGAAGCAGGTTGCAAAAGTGGAGCGAGCTTCCCCTAGACAGTACGCCTGCTACTACCCACCGCACCCAGGGACCTAGCACACCAAAGGCAGCTCAAAGGCATTCCCTGTTCTTCAGACAATGTGCTGACTACAAGACACGAGTGGTTTGCACACTGTGCAATGAGAGCCTGAAGTGAGGCATAAATGTTCTAAACCTGAGCACAACCTGCATAACCAGGCATCTAAATTCAAAGCACTTGCTGCAGTGGAATAAGTACCTCAAAATCTAAGAAAGGTCTCGGCCTCCTCCTGCTTCCTCTTCTGCTGCTGCCTCAGCCTCTTCCTTCACCTCTACAGTGCCAGTGTTACCTGCCAACCAGCAAACAGAGCATGTGATAGCAACGCCACCATGTCCACCACTGTCCCCAAGCCTTTCCACACGGTCCCATGGAAGCTTACAGCTCTCCATCTCCCAAACACTGGAGAGAAAGAGGAAGTACCCCCCTACCCACCCGTGATCCCTGGCCCTGAATGCCAGCATTTTCACATTTCTGGCCTTTGAAATGCTGTCATTCCGTCTGGTGGACACAGACAGTTTTAAAAACCTGATGGCGGTGACTGATCCACAGTATGTGGTTCCCAGCCGCAACTACTTTTCCAGGTGAGCCATCCCTTCCCTGCACAAACAAGTCGGGGACAAGATCAAGTGTGCACTGCGCAACGCCATCTGTGGCAAGGTCCACATAACCACTGATACATGGACCAGTAAGCACGGGCAGGGACACTATAACTCGCTAACTGCACACTTGGCAAATGTAGTGGTGGGTGTGCCTGAGGTGGCTAGCCATTTGGCGTATGTACTACCGCCACCGAGGATTGCAGGGCATTTCTCTTTGCCTCCTGTTGCCTCCTCCTCCTACTGCGCTTCCTCCTCCTCTACCACCTCCTCATCCGCTCAGCGTAACAACTTCAGCACATCCAGGGGGAAACGACAGCAGGCTGTTTTAAAACTGATATGTTTGGGGGATAAACCCCACACTGCGCAGGAGCTGAGTGGTTGTTGCCACTGAGCCTCAAGCCCGGCCTGGTGGTGTGCAACAATGGGCGAAATCACGTAGCGGCTCTGGGCCTAGCCGGTTTGACGCACATCCCTTGCCTAGCGCATGTGCTGAATTTGGTGGTACAGAAATTTCTAAAAAACTATCCGGATATGTCAGATATGCTGCAGAAAGTGCGGGCCATCTGTGCGCACTTTCGGCGTTCTCCCCCTGCTGCTGCTCGCCTGTCTGCGCTGCAGCGGAACTTCGGCCTTCCCGCTCACCGCCTCCTATGCGATGTGCCCACAAGGTGGAACTCCACCTTGCACATGCTGGAGAGACTGTGTGAGCAGCAGCAGGCAATAGTGGAGTTTCAGCTGCAGCATGCATGGGTCAGTCACTCTGCAGAACAGCACCACTTCACCACCAACGAGTGGGCCTCCATGCGAGACCTGTGTACCGTATTGCGGTGTTTCGAGTACTCCACCAACATGGCCAGTGCCGATGACGCTGTTCTCAGCGTTACTATCCCACTTCTATGTCTTCTTGAAAAAACACATGATGGAAAAGGATGTTGCACAGGAGGATGAGGAGGAGGAGGAGGAAGAGGGGTAATTTCCACAGTTATCAGGCCAGTCATTCACAAGTGACTCAGAGGGTGGGTTCCTGCACCAGCATAGGTGTCAGGTACTGGTATAGGAGGCTGAGATGATGAGAGGGCTTCCCTTGCGGCTGAGTGCACTGCACCCCTGGAGTTGGTGACAGGAGGTGCAATTCCCAAAGAAGCACAGGTCGCCTGCAAATGGAACTTCAGTGGTAATTCCAGATGTGGTAGTACTCAGGATACCCAGCAGAGGGAGACTGAAGCTAGTCTGGAAGTGCAAGCGGAGCTGTGGAGGAGATAGGCAGAATCAAGGTCAAGGCCAGGCCGAGGGTCAAACACATGGAGCAGTCCGAGATAGGCAGGAGAAGTCCGAGGAGTAGGCCGGGATCAGAACCAGGAGAGAGTCAGAGCAGGTCAAGGCAAGCCGGGTCGGTAACAGAGAATCAGGCACAGGAACACAGGACTCAGGAATACAGGATACTGAGCTGAAGATAATCCAGCGATTTGTGACAGTTGCTGGTCTCCTTTTATAGGCCGGTGCTTGCTGGTGATTGGTGCATTCTGCGCGCCTTACGGACGGACGTTCGTGCCGGACGAGCGTTCGTTGACGGGTGCCGTATGTTACGGCGCCTACGTTGGTTTTACCGGCGCGCCAGGACGCATCCGCGGCATTGTATGCCGTGGGCAGTTGCTTGCGAGCAGGC
>BLSH010553864.1:6724-20257 GCA_018402905.1 Glandirana rugosa | reverse complement strand
CCCGTTAAGGAGGTAGACTCACCTGCAAAGACTTGCAGGAAGTCTTCCTCGCCCTAACGCGCCGGCGTGCATGCGGCCGCGCAATCCCGCTCCTTCTGAAGGACGTTCAGAAACGTCCACTCAGATGGAGGAATTGCCCACCCGGCCGTATATGTGCAGTGGCCAGATGGGAAATGGTTAATTTGTCATAAGTCTCCTTGTTAGCAGCCTGTGTTCTCGCCATTGTCTCCTGTAAGAGTTTATTGTTGGAGAAGAAGAAATCCAGTAAGTTAGACACAGCGGGCACCAAACTCTATAGACAAGCATTGGACAAGAAGAATGGGTGGGACCCATGGTTGGCGAAGAATGGCGACTGTTGCATGGCAGAATGAACAGAGTTACTATACGTGAACTCAGCCAGTGGTAAAAGTGTAGCCCAGTCATCCTGGGAAAAAGATGAAAAACAACGCAGATATTGCTCCAGCGTTTGATTTGTTTGTTCCGTCTGGCCGTTCATCTGGGGGTGGTAGGCAGAAGACAAGGACAGCCCAATCTTCAGGGATTTGCAGAAGGATCTCCAGAAGTTGGTGGTAAATTGCACTCCACGGTCAGACACCACGTCTGCAGGTATCCCGTGGAGCCTAGCAATCTCTTTGATGAAGATTCTGGCGGTTTCTGCGGCAGAGGGTGTGCCCATCATTGGCAGGAAGTGTGTCATTTTGGTGAACCTGTCCACCACCACAAAGATGGTGGAGAACCCTTCTGAAGGGGGCAGCTCCACAATGAAGTCCATAAATATGCGATTCCAAGGCCTATCCGGGGCAGGCAGCAGTTTAAGTAAGCCCCATGACTTGAGTCTTGCTCTCTTTACACCGACTACAGGTGGTGCAAAACTCCACATAATGTTTGTAGTCCCTTCCCACTTGTGACCACCAGAACGTACACTGGCAGTTCGGATATCTTGCACAGGCCGAAGTGCCCAGCGAGCCGGTGGTTGTGGCAGAGGTCTAAGACTGTGGTTTGTAAGTTCTCTGGCACGAAGATCCTGTGATTGTGCCAGAGCAACCTGTCTTTAGACTGCAGAGGAGTTCCAGGAAGGGGGTTTGCCCCCATGGTAGCTTGTCTGATTGTTACAGCACATCTTATTGAAGTAGCAAAAAGCTTCTGGATGGCAAAATGGTATACCGAGGTTCCAGGTGCATTGAACATGCATGAAAGGGAGTCCGGCTTGGTGTTCTTCGACCCGGGCCTGTAAGTAATGTGAAAGGTGAATCGAATGAAGAACAGTGCCCACCTGGCTTGTTGTGGTTTCAGTCTCTTGGCAATCCTCAAATACTCCAGGTTTTTATGGTCCGTGTAAATGAGGATTGGATGTGCTGCTCCTTCTAACAGGTACCGCCATTCCTCTAATGCCGATTTAATGGCCAAAAGTTCATGATCTCTCACATTGTAATTTTTCTCGGCTGTTGACAGTTTGCGAGAAAAAAACGCTACCGGATGCAGCAGCACTCTGGTACCCTGCCTTTGGGAGAGAATTGCCCCGACCTCTACCTCAGATGCATCGACCTCCAGGACATAAGGAAGAGCAGGATCCAGGTGCTTTAGAATAGGTGCAGCGGACCTAAGTGAACAGTTCATTGAGCCTTTCAAAAGCAGACTGTGCCTCAGGAGTCCACTGGGATGGGGTACCCTGTTTAGTTAGCTGAGTGATGGGCAAGATTATGGAGGAGAACCCCCGAATGAACTTCCTATAAAAATTTGTGAATCCAACAAAATGCTGAATTCCCTTCCTATCAGCCGGAGCTGGCCAGTCCAGGATGGCGGAGACCTTTTGGGTGTCCATCTTGATACCTCCAATGGATATGATGAGTCCTAGGAATTGTATGCTTCACTGCTCAAACTCGCACTTTTCTGGCTTGGCATAAAGACCGTGCCGACGCGACCCAGTACCCTTTTGACGTGGTTGCGACGAAGCTCCAAGGAAGAAGAAAAGATCAAGATATCGTCCAGGTAAGAAATGACAAAGAGGTTGAGGAAGTCCCTGAAAATATAATTTATGAAATGCTGGAACGTGGCTGGAGCGTTGCATAGGCCGAATAGCATTACTAGGTACTTGTAATGACCGAAGCGGGTGCGGAAAGCTGTTTTCCATTCATCGCCTTCCCTGATCTGTACCAGATTGTAAGCTCCACGGAGATATATAGCTGGGCCATAGCCCGGAAGAACCGGGAGAGGTTGGAGACTTCAGGCACCCCTTGCTCCAGGAGCCGATGGGCACACGACTGGGGCTCGTCTTGCAGGAGGGAGATTACCAGACCCACCTTCATGGCTTCCAGAGAGAAGGTGCAAGGCTGTAGGCTGAAATACAGTTCACAGGCATTACAGAATGCCTGGAATTTCCTGTGGTCCCCTGAGAATTGTTCAGGCATGGGAACCATTGGCTCAGTGGGTAAGGTGACTATAGTGCCAGTTGCAGGCTGGCTGACCCCTGATGGGGTCAGAGAGGAGAACTCTTGGACATGGCCTTCCAGCCAGGTGTATCCTTCTTGCAGGTTCTGGACAGCTTGGGTGAGCCCATCCAGGTGCAGACAGAGTTCATGCAACGGAGAGGGCCCCTGCGCAGACTCAGACATGGCTGTCCCTTTCTGTCACGTACCTGGTGTCTGGCAATGCAGTGGATAACCTCTCTTACGGCCCTAGTTCGGGAACTCCTGGTAGAGCAGACAGGGAGTTCCAGAGTGCAGGGGGGCACGAGGGCTGGGATGGTCACTGATGATGTTTGTGAATATCCTCCAGAGGCTCCTGCAAGACAGAAGATTGGTGATGCAAGCCAGATCAGTAGCAGGCGGGCAAGTGTGGTATAGATGGAGCAGGCAAGCAGGTGGTCAGGTACAGGCAGGTTCGTTAACAGGTGGGCAGAAGGAGTACAGGGGATCAAGCAAAAGAGTAGTCGTAGGCAAGCTGAGAGTCGGGGCAGGCAGAGTTCAAGCAAGGTTAGGTAAAGCCGGGTCACAGGTACAGGAAGTCTCAAGAACAGATAGCTACGGGACACAGGGAACGCTGTAGAATGGACAGCACCAGCTATGAGGTGCTGTACAGTTTAAATAGTCTGTTTGGCACCCTGGATATCTTGGACATGCCCGTGCGTGTTCCCGCGCGCACCTGCTGAATGCGAGCACACACACGTGCGCGCTCCTGCTCGCGTCTGTGCAAATGATTGGGCATTCTGCCCAGAAAGCTCTGTAGGTGTTCATGACAGTAGGTCAAGTTCTTATGGTCTGTTTGAACCACCACTGGAAGTTCGGTACCTTCTAACAGGTGTCTCCATTCTGAAAGTATGAGTTTTATCGCCAACAGTTCTCTACTCCCTATGTTGTAGTTTTCTTCTGCGGCAGAGAATTTTTTGGAGAAGAAGGCGACCGGATGTAGCTTGTTGGAAGTAGGGTCTCGTTGGGATAACGCGGCTCCGGCGCCTATTTCTGAGGCATCCACTTCCACTAAGTATTGAACAGAAGGCTGAGGATAGCGGAACACAGGAGCAGAGCAAAAGGGCTGTGATGGGAGCCAGAATCTTTGAAAAGTTCTTGATGAACTTCCTATAGTAGTTAGCCATCTTGGACGCACCCGCATGCACCTGCCAAATGCGCGCGCGCACACACGTGCGCACCTGCCACATGCGCGCTCGCTCCTTCGCACGTCTGTGCAACTGAATGGGCATTCACTTGCAAGAAGTATTGAGCAGAAGGCTGAGGATGGCGGAACACAGGAGCAGAGCAAAAGGCAGACTTCAGATGATTAAAGGCTTCCAGAGCTTCAGGAGACCACTGAGAGCAGTTGGTCCCTTTCTTAGTGAGGGCTGTGATGGGAGCCAGAATCTTGGAAAAGTTCTTGATGAACTTTCTAAAGTAGTTAGAAAATCCAATGAACCGCTGAATTTCTTTTAATGTGAAAGGTCTAGGCCATTGTAAGATTGCATCGAGTTTCTTGGGATCCATCTGGACTCCTTCAGATGAAATTATATACCCTAGGAAGGTATTTCCGATTGTTCAAAGGAGCACTTGGAAAGTTTGGTATACAACTGGTGATCTCTTAAACATTGGAGAAAAGTGTGTACATGGCAATGATAAAGCTTCAAATCTTTAGAGTGAATGATTATATCATCTAAGTAGACGACAACAAAAGAGTTGAGTAGATCCCTGAAAATCAAATTCACAAATTCCTGGAATAAGGCGGGGGCATTGCAAAGACCGAATGCCATCACAAAACACTCATAATGCCACCTTCTCGTATTGAAAGCGGTCTTCCATTCATCTCCTGCTTTAATCCTAATAAGATTGTATGCTTAACGAAGGTCCAGTTTGGTAAAGATCATAGATCCTTGGACACGGACAAACAATTCAGTAATCAGGGGAAGGGGATACTGATTATTTACAGTAATTTGGTTAATCAATCTGAAGTCTACTCAGGGTCTGAGTCCTACATCTTTTTTCTCCACAAAAAAGAACCCTGCCCCCATGGGGGAGGTAGAAGGCCGAATTAAACCCTTCTTCAGGCTGCCTTCAATGTATTCCTCCATAGCCTTAGTCTCAGCCAGATTAAAGGGATAGGTTCTCCCCTTAGGTAGAGGAGCACCGGGAAGCAAGTCAATTGCACAGTCATAAGGGAGGTGTTGAGGGAGACCCTCTGCTTCCTTTTCAGAAAACACATCAGCAAAATCAGCGTAGGCCTCAGACAAATCAGAGTTGGTAGACACCTCATGGATGGACACTTTATTGCGTACCACCTTTTGGAGACAGTTGGCAAGATAGGTGCTCCAAGCCAAAATTTGACCAGAGGACCAGTCAATGGATGGGTTATGTTTACATAACCAAGGGAACCCAAGAATCACAGAGAGTTTTGGGGACAGGATAATGTCAAAAGACAAAACCTCTTGATGCAGAGCCCCTAAACGGGCAGAGAGGGGCTTGGACTCATGGATAATAAGGCCATCACCAGAGGGGCTCCACCAAGAGTAGTCACACAGAGCGGTAGGGTTTTAGAAACCATGGGGATCTGGAGTCTCTTAACCATAGCTGCATCTAAAAACACACCACCAGTGCCAGAATCAATAAAGGCTACTGTGGAAAAGCACTGGTCATTCCAGGACAAAGAGATAGAGTCCAGAAGTCTCTCCTAAGGAGGGTTCAAAACAGCATGGCCTAATGGGACTCCTCGCCCACCCATTAAGCCCGGAAGTTTTCCGGTCAAACTGGACAAGAACGCAGCACATGACCCAGCTTCCCACAATATAGACAGAGACTTAAGGTCCTGCGTTTGGTACGTTCACTGTCTGACAACCGCACTGCCCCTACGTCCATGGGTTCTTCCTCAGACCCGACAGGAGAGGGGACAGAAGGGACTAGTGATTGCCGAGGAGGTTATTTACTACCAAGTCTGGGAGGATTATATTGTCCTTGGCACCCTCTCTCTAACTGATGCTCAGAGAAACGCGTGTCCACCAGGATACACAAGTTGATAAACTCCTCCACACCCACTGGGATCTCACGGTATGTTCATTTGTCCGTAATGCGTTCCACTAACCCTCTGTGGAATGCAGACTTAAGGGAGCTATTGTACCAGTTGGTCTCTGCCACTAGCGTACAGAATTATATGGCATAGGACACTATGCTGTGTTTACCTTGACATAAGTCAAGAATACTGAACTCCGCTGCAGACACTCTGCCAGGCACTGGAGACTCCTTCTCAAGAAGAGGTGACACCCAAGACAAGGCTCTGCCTTTGAGCAGGGAAATTATAAATGTCACCTTGGCTTGAGCAGAGGCAAACACAGCAGGTTGATTTTTAAAATGTAACCAACAATGGTTGAGGATTGCCTGCAATCAGCAGGGTTATCATCATACTTCTCAGGGAGAGGGGTTTTAGGAGCGGGAGCATCCAGTGGTATAGACATGGCCACAGGTTCCCTAGCTCCAACCCCTAGGTCACTAGGTACAGCAGGACTGGATCCATGTGCAGCAGATAAAGAGGCCAACATAGCCATGATAGCATCTAGTTTCTCCTCCGATGACGGCACATGGTTAGCCTGTTCTCCCACCAGTTGTCCCCGATGTGAAACTGCCTGCACCAACTCGCCGAGGTCCATCTGGGCCTAGTATACTGTTAGGACTGCCAGGAACCCCAACCGTCACTCCAGTTTCCTGACCAGTAGTCTTGTTATCCCGGTATCAGGTAGAGGACGATTGTGATCCTGCAGCCAGAATTCTGGGACCTCTATGGTAAGTGCAAACAGACCAAAGCAAGGAACAACAAATAAATAAATGACACTCGGTTAGTGGAGGGTGTAGTCGGAAGTAGAGTTGAGCGAACCTGAACTGTAAAGCTTGGGTCCGTACCAAACTTTTGGGTGTCAGGGACCAAGACCCGAACCCGGATTTTTCAAAAAAAGTCCAGGTTCGGGTTCGGGGTTCTGGTAATTTAATAAATGTTTTGAAAATTGCTGTAACAAAGTCCTGGAAAGTCCTAGAGATCTGCAAAAGGAAGGAAAATGGGGGTAAGGGTCGGACAAGTGCCCTACAAAGAAAAGGGGACAGGGAAATAGCTTAAAATCATTTTTAAACTAAAATCACATAAAAAAATTAAAAATGGAGGTGGATGTGGACCATCTTCAAACTGTGTGTGAAAACTATAAATTAGCCGGGAGAAGCCATATCACTGTTCTACAATCATCTTTAAACTGTGTGTGAAAAGTATACATTAGCGGGAGAAGCCATAGCAGTGTTCTAAAATTTAGAACAATAATATGGTTCTCTATGTGGCTGGAAGAACAGTAATATGGCTCTATCCCCCTGCAATAGGCTTTTCCCATACACTTTGAAGATGATTTTAGAACACTGCTATGGCTTCTCCCGCTAATTTATACTTTTCACACACAGTTTGAAGATGATTGTAGAACAGTGATATGGCTTCTCCCGGCTAATTTAGACTTTTCAAACACAGTTTGAAGATGATTTTAGAACACTGATATGGCTTCTCCCGGCTAATTTAGACTTTTCTCACACAGTCTGAAGATGGTCCACATCCACCTCCATTTTTGATTTTTTTTAATGTGATTTTAGTTTAAAAATGCTTTTAAGTTATTTCTCTGTCCCCATTTCTTTGTAGGACACTTTTCCCACCATTACCCCCATTTTCCTTCCTTTTGCAGACCTCTAGGACTTTCCAGGACTTTGTTACAGCCATTTTAGTGCCTAAAAGTTCGGGTCCCCATTGATTTCAATGGGGTTTGGGGTCTGGGTCAAAGTTCGGGTTCTGTCCGGACCCGAACCCGGACTTTGTCCCGAAGTTCGGCCGAACCAGCAGAACCCGAACTTCCAGAGGTTCGATCAACTCTAGTCGGGAGTCAAGGGTGACCCAATGTCGGTCTGGTAGCAAATCCAGGCGGAGATCCAAGGCTTTACCAGAGATGGCGTCAGGAACAGGCAAGGTTCGGCAACAATCAGTCAATGTGGTACAAAAGGGCAATCCAAAAGCGTAGTCGGGAACAAGCAAAGTTAGTAACAAGCAAGCAAACTGGTATAATAACAAGCAGGAACTGGAATTTATACTAGGCCAGAGACAGGAAGGGGAAGTGAGAATCTATAGGGTACTAAATGAGGAGACTACCTACAGCTGGGCACTGGGTGAAGTCAGAGTCCAAAATCATGAAACAGAAGAAACCCAGGACTAAATCTCCCAGTGGCTCAGAAGCAGGAAACCTGATCCCAGAAAACTAGGTTCCAGGATTGATTCCTGGTCAAGGTGTGACAGTAAGCCAGTGGATCATCGACTGGAAATCTCTCCATCTCTGTTTTCACCCCTAGATAATCATCCACCATGTGATGCAGACACTGCCAATGGGATGTGGAAGTTGACAGCCCTGGGCGGCGAGGACTAAACAAATTGTGAAATACATCACTTAGGTGGCTGCCTACCTTGACCGACAGAAGCCTCAAAACGACATTTTCCACAATACTGTAACCTACCAGAGTCAGTAAAAGCATTAGATAAACTCCTCTTTAAGGTGTCCTCAAGATATTTCATCTTCTGCACTCTCTGTAGGGATAGGATGAGCTCTGAGACTTTACCTCTGTAAAGAATGGTTTACAACCAATAGTGATCCTTCTACTTTATGCCATGTATTATTGGGTCCTTTCACAGGCTTTGAAGCATGAGGGAGCCCATGCACTGTAAATCTGCGGAGGCATGAGATGCCGACTCGGGGTCACTGAGGATTACTGTATCTGGAACTGCCTCCTCTCTGTCATGTGCTACTCCCAAGGGTTCTGGGTATAGAAAACCATCTCTTACTGTTTGACGTATGTCTTCCTCTGCTTCAATGCCTCCAAAACTGCCAGAATCCTCCTCCTCCGCCCTCTCCTGTGTGTTCTGTGGCGTAGGAACAATGGTGTCTGCATAAAGTGGGCCTTGAGAGGAAATTAAGTCCTCCTCTTCCTCCCACTGCTCTGCCTCGAGTGCCCTGTCCATAATGCCATGCAGAGTCTTCTCCAGCAGGAACACAACAGAGATTGTGTCACTGATGCATGCATTGTCATGGCTAACCATCCCTTTGGCCTCCTCAAATGGTGACAGTGAAGTGTATGCATCCTTTATGAGCAGCCATTGGCGTGGGGAAAAAAAGCCGAGCCGTCCAGAGCCTGTCGTTGTGCCATACTCACACAGGTACTCGCTAACGGCTCTCTGCTGCATGTGCAGCTGCTGCAGCATTGCCAAAGTTGAGTTCCACCTGGTGGGCATGTCACAAATCAGGCGGTTTATGGGCAGGTGGAATTTGCGCTGAATTTCAGCCAACCGAGTACTGGCTGTGCATGACCACCTGCAATGGCTACAGACTCTTCTGTCCTGCTTTAACAGATCTTACAATCCTGGGTACCTATTTAGAAAACACTGCACCACCAAACTGAGGACATATGCCCTATCTAAGGGTCGGACAGGAGGTTTGTGCCATTATTGCACACCGCTATTTCTGGCCCCAGCTGGCGTGGCGCAAACCACCCCTGGGCCTGTCCCTGCAGAGCTGCAAGAATCTCTGCTCCGTTGTGGTTCCTGTCCCCTAGACACACCAGCTGTAGCACCGCAGGGCACCTTTTAGCCTGACCCATTGAATAGCCCCTTGAACGATTAGGGGGTACTTGTGGTTCATAGGACAATTCAGCAGAGGGTGGCATGGAGTAGGAGGAGGAGGAGGAGGGGGTAGAGCTGACAAATCTCACATCATCACCATTAGCTATGTGGTGGCACAACAAGCTGCAGCACTTAGCCCTGTCCTGCATCCTTCCTAGTTGCAAACAGGGTTACCCAGTTTGCTGTGAACAAAATGTATCGTCCCTGACCATGCTTTCTGTACCACGTGTCAGCAGTAACGTGGACTTTGCAGTTGACTGTTTTGCCCAATGGTGCCACAACATTGCCTTCCACGTGATGGTACAGAGCTGGAATGGCCTTACGTGAAAATAATAGCAACTGGGAACCTACCATTGTGGTACGGCACATTTTGCAAATTCACAGAAGATGGCAGAATCCACCAGACGGAAAGACAGAAGTTGTAAAGCCAACAGCCTTGACAAGCTTGCATTTAGACGCTGGCCATGTGGGTTGCAGTGACTATTTTTTTTTCTGCTGCATCAGATGGGCCAGAGAAATTTTCCAGCTATAGTCTACAGCTGGTGATGTGCTACTGGCAGATGTGCTGCAAAGACCTGGGACAACCTGCGCTATACCATCATCCCTGTCAGTGGAGGCTGCTGAGAGGTAATGAGGTATAGCAGGGGCAGACTGAGCTGTGTAAGGAGGAAGAACAGAATTGTGCCCCTTTTGTGTGGCTTTCAGGTGCTCTTGAGACAAAATTTGCAAATAGCAACAATGCAATTTGCTGCACATGTGCTAAAAAAAGCCCAAACAACGGAGCTGTGTGAAATGGGCCAGGAGATAACAGCTCCACAATGTGATGGAATAGGATGGCTGCTCTTTACTCTTCCATGATGGCTGCCTCGTTGGGGTTGTGCCTCACCCTCACTCTGCTCTGCTCTATGTGGCACCCAAGTCGCTTCAGTGACCTCATCATCATCATCATCATCATCATCATCATCATCATCATCATCATCATCATCATCATCATCATCATCATCATATCCTCCATCCTCATTACCACTGGAGAAAACTTGGCAATATGCTGCGGCTGGGGGAACAAAACTGCAGATTTGTGTACCAGTGTTCTCCTCTCTCTGTAGGTTTATGTTCCTGCCTTTCCCAACCTCAGAACCAACATCTGAATCAAGTAATGGCTTTACATCATCAAGGAACAAGTGGATGACACCGTGTTCAAATAACTCAGCTTGCTCCTCCATGCCTGATGCTGGGGCTATGGCAGGAATAGCTGTGGACAAGGAGGCAGGTTTAGCCACTCTTGCAGCTGCAGTGGACTGCACACTAGTCTTGGCTTGGGTGATGTAGGATGAGGAGGATGGTTTAGTAAGCCAGTCCACCACCTCATCTGCATGCTGTGGCTTGATAGCACGGGCAACATCACTAAACAGAAGAAATGATGCCCTGCCTCTGAGGACTGACCATGTCCACCTTTTCCTGTGAACACAAACTCTGCTGGCCCCCTCACAGTGCCATGAGAATGACTGTCTCTCTTTGTTGTCCTGACAGACATTATGGAGGGTGCTTATTAACAAAATGTAATAAAGATGTGGAAATGTGTACGTGGATGCACTTTAATCAATGGAAAGTGTTGTTTGGTGCACTTTAACTTGAGTTCTTACTACACAGACACACTCTACTGATACACTATAATACACTGCAGTAAAACTGCACAGAGACACATAAATATACTGCATCAAACATGCAGTAATGCACAGAAATATACTATGTTAAACGTGCAGTAATGTGCTGAAATATACTGCGTTAAGTGTGCACTAACGGACAGAAATATACTGCGTTAAATGGTACGTAACGCACTGAAATACACAGCATTAAACTTGCAATAACGCACTGAACTATACTGCATTAAATGGAAGGTATTGCACTGAAATATATGGCGTTATACTTGAAGTATTGTACTGAACTTAACTGCGTTAAATGACACTTAACACACTAAAATATACAGAGTTAAAATTGCAGTAACGCACTAAAATATACTGTGTTAAACGTGCACTAACACAAAGAAGTATACTGTGTTAAACGAAAGGTAATGCACTAAAATATACAACGTTAAACTTGCTGTAATGCACTGAAATATATGGAATTAAGCTTGCAGCAATGCACTGAAATATACTGCCTTAAGCGTGCACTAATGCGCAGAAATATACTGCGTTAAACGGAACGTAAAGCACTGAAATATACACTGTTAAATTTGCAGTAATGCACTGAACTATACTGCATTAAAACGGAAGGTAACAGACTGAAAAATATGCCGTTAGACTTGCAGTAATGCACTGAAATACACGGCATTCAGCTTGCAGTAACGCACTGAAATATACTACATTAGGCATGCACTAACACACAGAAATATACTGTGTTAAATGGAAGGTATCTCACTGAAATATAAGAAAAGGGGGAATGTAAAGATGGGTGTGGCGCTGCCTATAATTACTGTGAGTGTCTGTTAGAAGTCCATCAGTGCAATATGTCGTTACCAAACAGGTGTCCCAATAGTGTAAGCAAATGTCTGAATCAAGCTGCTGCCTCCACTTGAGCAGCCAAAAGGCTGCTCAGAAGTAAAAAAAGAAAGGGGGTGTGTAAGTGGGTATGGCGCTGCCTGTGGTGGTTGCAAGTGACCTGTCAACACAGTCATCAAAAAACAGTGTTGTAAACCCTCTAACAAATGTTCATAAAACTGAGTGTGCAGAGTATACGAAAACCATGTATAAAAGTTTGTTGCACAAATACTATGTGAGAGGGGATTTTCCGTGGTAGTGAGGGGGTTAATCAATAAGGGTGCTCCCCTCCCTAGCACATATATCCCACTCACCGGCTGCAAAATAAAGAACTCTCGATTTGCCTGGATAAATCGGCCTCCTGCAGACATGCATACTCTGGCTGCCCATGCAGCCTCTCTAGCTCCTGGAGAGGTGGGGAGTTCACCTAACTCCCTTGCACAGACTTCCTGTCTGTTGGGTGGGGCCCTGAGCCATAGTCAGGTCACAACTAAATTTGCAAAGGGGGACAAAATTGGGACTTTGAATGAAACATGTGGATATGTGCATGTCTCCATCCCTAAATCTGTGTACAGAAGAGGGGGGAAGGTTGGGACTTTAGATGAGGTATGCATGAGTGGCCAAAAGGATGAGTCAAAATAGAGTAAAAGGGTTATTTATTAAAAACCATGGTAGAATATATAGGACATAAATACTAAATGACCATCACACATGATGTAAGTAGGCAAACAAAACCATTGTAGCATAATTGTAGTATAACACAGGACTGATGTCACCTTGTAAAACCATATGCAGAGAAAAACATTTATGAATACACATCGGTAATCTGGTTGAATTGATTAAGTGTAGTGCGTCCAAAAGCCCAACAGGTTTTGTGGCTTCAACCACTCTTACGGAGCGTAAGCACCACCAGCTATACAAGAAAAAGAAAAATAAGCCAATGTTGTATTCATATAGTAAAGAAAATGGGAGAGGGAATACTTCTCCCCACTGCATGCTCACATGACAGTGAATCAGAGTCTATGAAAACCAGAAAGGCCGGAAGGCTGCTGTATATGTTTGTCCCGGGAGCTGAGGCAGGGATTGTAGCAGAAAAAGACCGGGTGCATACCAACATTCCCACAGAAAAAAGACGAATATTGGCCGGTGGTATAAATGGGCACCAATTTCTAAAAGTAAAATAATACATTGAACGTACTTCATTGAAGTCTTTTATAATATAATATAGAAAGATATAGAATGTAACCCAATCACCAAGTGCAGTGGAGATACAGTGGTGCATAAAATATTGAATCCAATGTACAGGGAAACCAAAGTATAAATGAAAGGAGAAGGATAATGTGTGAAAGGGCACAGTCAGGGAAAAAAAGGTAAAAATGCAGGCATAATAAACATGCCGGGAAAAAGAAATACTAATTACTGTGGTTACTTCATGAAAGACCCTTCTACAAAACAAGGAAACCAGCCTGGGTCCACAGTGCTGTTGGAAAGAGCTGACAAGCACCATTTGAATAAGTTGGGGGTGTTATATATGCCCGGAGTTGTCTGCAGACCCCTCCCAGTGTCACGTACTACAGCTGAACAGGGGAGAAGCGTCACCACTAGGACGACAATCACCGCCCATATAAGCAGAAGACGCTTCCCTATCTCATGTTTTGGAAGGTGGAACCTCACACAAGTCAGCGCCGTGACGCCCAGAAGAACGTCAGATGGGAGAAGGGACGATCCCACCAGATCCCCCACAACAACCTTGATGCAAAGGGAAGGGGAAAGGGGAGGGAAAGGGGGAGGGAAGAAGAAGGGAGAGGGGAAAAGGGGGGGAAGAGGATAGGGGAGG
>BLSH010553851.1:45382-64415 GCA_018402905.1 Glandirana rugosa | reverse complement strand
ATGACATCCTCTGTAACAAATAATTTTAGGTAGGCCAGAGGGTTTTCCTGCTCCACATCTACCTTCAGCCCTGGTGATCCGGTAAACGGAAATCTTGGGGGCGCAACCTGGTCCGTATCGGCAATAGGGCACCAAGTGCGCACATTACTGAGGCTAAGTGCAGGTTCTTCGTCTTCATCACTTGACAGATCAGTGTCGGTCTCAGGGTCAGATGACAAATCCCACGACTCACTTTCACTCTGTTCGGCGAGCACCTCTGCGTCACTGTCGCTGTCATTCAGCTGCTCCAAAAGCGATTTTTGCAAAAAGTGGCGCTTTTTTGATGTCATTTTTTTTATTAGATGGGCACTATGGGGAAGGCAAGGGCACTGTCAGTGTGTAGTGTTGTAACTATGAGATGATACAGTGCAATCCCCTCAGATTACAATGTATCACCTCTTTTATGTGTTTGTAACATTTTGAAATTCCCGCCCAGTTCCGCACCCGTGCGTCGCTGCGTCGCAGAGAGCAGAACTAGGAACTAGGAAGTGACAGACCCAGCGAGTACAGCGAACATCGCTGGATCGTGGGAGCAGGTAAGGCACTCGCTGTGCGCTCTGCAGCTCACCCCGTGTCTGACACGGGATCAACGATAGTAGCAGGGAATTTTTACCCCGTGTCAGACACGGGAAAACCGCTAGGGAGGTTAATGGTGATTGCTCGCTTATCCTCTTATGGTGGCTGTCCTGAAAGACACTGGGGGAAAATTAAAGTTATGCTTACCAGTAACGTCTTTTTCTGCAGACTTTTAGGACAGCACCGGTTACCCACCCGAATATATGGGGTTTTCGGGGACCTTGACACAGGAACTGCAGAACGGTTTTATGATATGTTATTGATGTGTTCTTGTGTCTCCCTAGCTGGCCAGAGTTGCTCTGGGAATAATCAAAGGGCCAGCAGGGGAAGCTGGAATTTTAAAGATGGCTGACAAAGTGTTTCCTGTGGAAGAGAGGAGCCAGTCTCTCTCATGATGGCTGTCCTAAAAGACTACAGAAAAATATGTTACCGGTAAGCGTAGCTTTCATTTTCCCACAAAAAGAGCTTTCTTTTGGTGGTATTTGATCACCTCTGCGGTTTTTATTTTTTGCGCTAGAAACAAAAAAAACTAGCGACAGTTTTGAAAAAAACAATATTTTTTACTTTCTGCTGTGTAATGTAAAAAATCAAATCTCTGCATCAGTTTAGGCCAATGTGTATTCTTCTACATATTTTTGGGGAAAAAAAATCCCAATAAGTGTATATTGATTGGTTTGCACAAAAGTTATAGCGTCTACAAACTAGGGGATAGATTTATGGCATTTTTATTTATTTTTTACTGGTAATGGTGGCGATCAGTGATTTTTAGCGGGACAGCGACATTGCAGCGGACAGATCGGACACCTAACTGACACTTTTGACACTTTTTTGGTAACTAGTGACATTACTACATTAATCAGTGCTAAAAAGATGCACTGTTATAGTACTAATCACACTGGCTGGGAAGGAGTTATCACCAGGGGCGATCAAAGGATTAAGTGTGTCCCTAGTTTTCTCTTGCTTACTGTGCGGAGGATGGACTAACTGGCTGAACACAGAGATCCGTGTTCCTGCTTAGCAGTAACACAAGATCACAATGTTCAGCCCTGTCAGAACGGCGGTCTGCCCTGTTTACATCGGCAGACTGGCATTCTATTTCTGTGGGGAGCGGAACGATCACGGGTCGCCTGCAACATCGCATCTGCCAGACCTGCTGATTGGCTTCCCTTGTGGCCAATCAGTGCGCACGTTCGCCCCTGGCGGCTATTGCACAAAATACTGTACTGCGTCCAGTTGGCAAATGGTTAAGGGAAGAAAACCTACCAATAATCCAGATATCAAACTGATTTTATGCACCGCTTTCAGCAAGCATACCGTTACAAACCAACAAAGGTTGTGACCACTATATATATATATATATATATATATATATATATATATATATATATAAGGAAGTGATGTCAACACATAACAGCCACTCATTGCAGCTGCAACATCCAAGCCAAAAAGTCTAAAGCACATCACCAATCAAAAGCAGGATTTGTGGCACCAAAAAGAAAAAACCCTCCTATCAGAACCAAGAAATTAGAGTGACTACAAAAGGAGGAGATACCTCTGCGCAGCATCTTCAGTCACTTCTGGTGCAGGCGGCGTAAAGCATCACCCTAGAAGCAACTAGGCAAACATTCCAACCCCCAGAACTACCACAAAAGGGGCCCACATGAATCTTCAACCACACGCCAGACCCGCCCTTCCTTTTTGACTCCTCACACTTCTCATAAGCCCCACCCCTTATATATTCAACCCATTGTGTCAGGAGTATACAGCCCAGCATCACCAGATAAGGTATACAGCATCACCAGATCACCCAGAACCTACTGCTACTTTGGGCCCAACATACAGTCTGCTTCTAATTTTACCAAAAAAAGAACACCACAAAGAGAGAGGGGTCCGTAAGAACCACTACTGGAGCCACTGGGACATATTAACCCATCCAATTTCCGAAACAAAAACAGCAAGAATTTGTAAAATTGTAATACATTTATTGATGAAAATACATAAAATTCAAAAAATGTATATTCTCATGAAATCAGACATTACCATCCCATCACCAACATGACAACGTTGTCAATTAAAACCACTGTCTAGATTTGAGTCATGCATACAGTCACTCGTACCATAATATTGGGCCTAGACAAAGTGAGGGAGTTATCACTAGACCGTTTCACCAGTTCCGTAGGATTATGTGAAATTGGCATATAAAAATTAAGCATCACCTGGTGAATCACCTAGGTTCAGATTCCCTCACAGAGTCCAAATATTGGCATTAATGACAATGGAGATCAAAAGAGGCCACGATGTACAGGTGGATATTCAAGTGTGAGAAAAAAGTTGGAAAAAGTTGAAAAGGTAGAAAAAAGCTAATTCTTGCTGGTTTTGTTTAGGAAATTGGATGGGTTAATATGTCCCAGTGGCTCCAGTAGTGGTTCTTACGGACCCTTCTCTCTCTCTGTGGTGGCCTTTTTTTGGTTAGGTTATGATTTTTCGCCACTGAGCCCCACTGGATCCTTGATGATCAGTGAGTGGACTAGCCCATAACATGCCTTCTCTGGGCAGCTACTTTTGTTAATCTGGAGTCTTCAGATCCAATTTACAGTATAATTATTCTGGCTATATGGGGTACTGGTGACCTTTTCTTCCTATTGAAGACTCGCTGATTAGCGTATTTTAGATTTACAGACATTCTCCCATTGACATCACCAGCATTACGTATGGTGAGATTTTTAAATGTGTAATTTATGTGTTTGGTAAACCTATGTTTGCGTTTTCAGTGCCCTGTTTACATCTGAAAGGTATGATTTCTTCCTTAGAAGCAACTTACCAGAGCTTCTAGGACGTGAATGGCCATTTCAATTAACTTTTTCCATTCTAGTACTTTCCCCCTCCTGACATCTGATCTGAGCATGGCCTATATGTTAGGGGAAGAAATTGATACAGAGATTAGGGCTGCATTTAACGGTGATCAAGTGAATAAAGAAACTAGGGAAGAAGAAATTAAGAGAAGATTTAAAATCCATAAAAAACTTTTGATAAAACACCTCAATCGTAAATGGGATGTGTCATTTTTGGATAACTACATTGCTCAGAAAATTATACCGAGGGGCCTAAGGGATAGAGTTTTCCCTGCGGAACATCTGCAGAATGACCGTTTTCTCCCCAATGGAATGAGCTCTGTATCTCCCATAGGGTTGATCTAATGAAACTCATTGTAGAAGAAGAAAGGGCCCAATTGGATGAACTTAAGAGTGAAATAGAAAGAAGTAGTCTTGACTTGGACCCATTTAGTGAGGAACCTGAGTTTAAGAAACAAAACAAATTCGCCAAAGAAGAGGTTGACAGGGTTCAAAGGAATTTGAAAATCACAAAACAAGCTAAATTCAGGAGAGACCCCCAAGACTGGGAGAGAGGAGAGATCTTTGATCTATCTGCCCAGCGTGGCAGAAGTGGATCTAGACGTAGACGGCGTCGCTCCCCCTTCTCCCAGTCTGGTGAAGAGGGCCATTTAAGTGAGACTGATAGTGAAGGATCAACAAGATCAGTGTCCTTTTCTTTTTTAGATCAGGATCGGGACGTTGGGACGTCCCCTTCACAAGGGCATCAAGCCAAAGCAGGCATCTTATAGAAAACCAAAAAGGCTCAGGGAGAAAGAGGAAAAGGCAAAGGAAAGGGAGAAACGGAAGTGCAGGGAAGTATGAGGAATCAGAAGGGGACGTTTTAGAGGGTTCCCTCATGCATCTCAGGGACATGAGGGTGGTTAATTTGTCCTTGTTCCAATTGAAGGAAGCCCACATTAAGGTTCTTAGCAAGGGCCTGTCCTTTTCCCCTAAATGTAATATGGAGGTGTTTGTGGTCTTTAAAGACCTGAACTTGTTCCTATGCAAAGTTCTTTTACGGTATCTACATGAACCAAGACTGAGTGGTCAGACTGCCTTGGAGGCCATGGGAGAGGAGGATCAGAGAGCCTTGGATGACCTTTTGTCTCTCCTGGAACAAGGCACTACGGACCCGGAAGACCCTGAGGATGAGGAAACCATACCCTTGAGACATTTAAAATCAAGTCTAAAAAGATGTTACCATTGTCCAAAAATAGTCATTAACCAGTTTTTAGATTTGGTGAGTCAGGATTTACATAAAGTTAACTGGAATAATGTAAGAGCAGATAACCTCTCTAAAGATGAAAGGAAAGCTCAGGGCCGATCCTAGGGTCACAAGCGCCTGGGTGCAGAAATATTTCTGGCGCCCCCACATGGGCGTGGTCATCTTAATAACTCCTCCCCTTTACACATATTTCTATGGCAATGACTCAAACACGGAGATGTTACCCTGGAATACATGGCAGATATACTAAAGTAGATGATCAAAGACTGCATACATACTACAGGAGATGGGCCTGTATCAGCTGGAAATGATACAGGAGATCAATGCATCAATATAGCCTCGCCAGTGCCCATCAAATGCAGCCTACCAATTGAAGCCTACCAGTGCCCATCAATTGCACCCTACCAGTGCCCAGCAAATGCAGCCTCATTAGTGCCCATCAAATGCAGCCCCATCAGTGCCCACCAATTGCAGCCTACCAGTGCCCATCAAATGCAGCCTACCAGTGCCAACCAATTGCAGCCTACCAGTGCCCACCTAATGCAGCTTACCAATGCCTACCAATTGCAGCCTCATCAGTGTCCATCAAATGCAGCCCCATCAGTGCCTAGCAATTGCAGCCTAGAAGTGCCTACCAAATGCAGCCTACCAGTGCCCATCAAATGCAGCTTACCAGTGCCAACCAATAGAAGCCTACCAGTGCCCACCAAATGCAGCCTACCAGTGCCCATCAAATGCAGCCTACCAGTGCCTACCAATTGCAGCCTTATCAGTGCCCACCAAATGCAGCCTCATCAGTGCCCACCAAATGCAGCCTCATCAGTGCCCATCAAATGCAGCCTCATCAGTGCCCATCAAATGCAGTCCCATCAGTGCCCACCAACTGCAGCCTACCAGTGTCCATCAAATGCAGCCTACCAGTGCCAACTAATTGTAGCCTACCAGTGCCCACCGAATGCAGCCTACCAGTGCCCATCAAATGCAGCCTACCAGTGCCTACCAATTGCAGCCTTATCAGTGCCCACCAAATGCAGCCTCGTCAGTGCCCATCAAATGCAGCCCCATCAGTGCCCACCAATTGCAGCCTACCAGTGTCCATCAAATGCAGCCTACCAGCCCCAACCAATTGTAGCCTACCAGTGCCCACCAAATGTAGCCTACCAGTGCCCATCAAATGCAGCCTACCAGTACCTACCAATTGCAGCCTTATCAGTGCCCATCAAATGCAGCCTCATCAGTGCCCATCAAATGCAGCCTACCAATGCCAACCAAATGCAGCCTACCAGTACCCACCAAATGCAGCCTACCAGTACCTACCAATTGCAGCCTTATCAGTGCCCACCAAATGCAGCCTACCAGTGCCAATCACATGCAGCCGCATCAGTGCCCACCAATTGCAGCCTACCAGTGCCCACCAAATGCAGCCTACCAGTGCCCACCAAATGCAGCCTACCAGTGCCCATCAAATGCAGCCTACCAGTGCCTAACGATTGCAGCCTTATCAATGCCCACCAAATGCAGCTTCATCAGTGCTCATCAAATGCAGCCTCATCAGTGCCCATCAAATGCAGCCCCATCAGTGCCCACCAATTGCAGCCAGAGGACGCATTAAAGACCCCCAGCATTGATGTCAGAGGACGCATTAAAAATGCCCAGTGTTGATGTCAGAGGAGGCATTAAAGACGCCCAGCACAGGTGTCAGTAGTATTAACCCCCTCCCCCCTTATTGGGGGCCAGGGGCATTGAAATGTAACCCCTTCCATGAGTACCAAAGTGCGGGGAGGGGGTTAATAATACTGACATTACCACAAATGCAGAAGGGGGGAGATGGGTTAAAATGTCACTGCCATTAAGACAATGCAAGGTGGGGGATGGGGAAGAGGTAACTTTCACTGACTCCCCCACCCCCATCTGCATCGATGAACACAGCAATGTTAACCCCTTCCTCATTTCCAGCCTCCTGCAGTCCCATTCACTTTGTGGTCTGGCAATGCAATACCATCAGCTGAGCTTACCTCGGCACACACAGCTCCTGCTCAGCTAACATCTCCCTCCAGGCAGGCATGGGCAGGGGGATCGCTCCAAACATGTGGGTGGGTGGGATCTCCAAAGCAGGTCCCTTCCTCATAGCACAAACACAACAAGAGCCTGGCTGGTGGCCAGAAGAGTTCCAGTCCGCAGCTGGAGAGGGGAGGAGGGGGGGGGGCGCAAAATCCTCCATCCAGCTTCTAACTCGCACAGCTGCGGAGGCACCAGTGCAGTGCGCTCTGATAGAACACCGGCTATTGCCAGTGCCGGCCCTGAGGGAAAGGAGCACTCTGGCGCCCCTCCTCTGCGGCGCCTGGGTGCGGTGCACCCCGCGCACCCGCCCAGGATCAGCCCTGGGAAAGCTTTAACCACTTCAGCCCCGGAAGGATTTCACACTTTAGGACCAGATTGCTTTTTGCGATTCGGCACTGCGTCATTTTAACTGACAATTGTGCGGTCGCGCGACGCTGTACCCAAACAAATTTTGCATCCTTTTTTTCCCCACAAATAGAGCTTTCTTTTGGTGGTATTTGATCACCTCTGTGTCATTTCTGATTGCCGCTATAAACAAAAGAAGAGTGATAATTTTGCAAAAAAAAACCCAAATGTCTTACTTTTTGCTAAAATACAAATCCAAAAAAATTAAAAAAAATAAAAACTTTTTTTACATCGGTTTTGGCTGATTTATATTCTTCCTCATATTTTTGGTAAAAAAATTTGCAATCGGCATTCATTGATTGGTTTGCTCAAAAGTTGCTGCGTTTACGGATGATGAGAATTCATTTCTGGGGTTTTTATTTTATTTATTTTTTTTACTAGTAATGGCGGCGATCTGCTGATTTTTAGCAGTACTGCAACATTGCAGCGGACATGTTGGACCATTTTGACACTTTTTTGGGACCATTGGCATTTATACAGTGATTAGTGCTATCAAAATGCACTGATTACTGTGTAAATGCCATTGGCAGTGAAGGGGTTAACTGTGTTCCCTAGGCGTGTTCCAACTGTGTGTGTGGGCTGCCCTGGCTGGGGGAAGGAGGTGATCACGGCTTCCATATAGTGGAAGCCTGTGATCACCGTCCTTCCCCCTCTAACAAAACGGAGATCCGTGTTTGCTTACACGGACCTCCGTTCTTTCACTGCGGGGGGGCATCGCGGGTAGCCGGCGCCGATCGAGTCCGCCCTACCCGCTCCCTGGTCGTCGTCCCCCCCCCACTCAGTGGGAGATATTGCAGCCGCCGTCATATGACGGCAGTTTGCAATATCGAGCCACTTTGCCGCCTTCAGACACCGGTCAGCGGTTGGCAAGTGGTTAAAGGAACTTAAAGATGATCGAAGGAATCATCATTAAAAAAAGTGATAAGGGGGGAAACATAGTTCTCCTCAATGAGGAGGACTATGTTAAGGAGGTGTGCAGACAATTAACATGGCAATGTATCAAAAACTCCTTGCCTCCCCCTTCCCCCAGATTGTGAAATGCCTGAATGATAAATTGAGCTGGGCTCATGAAGAAAGTCTACTCACTAAAAGGGATGTTAACTTTCTCAGAGTCGAGGATTACAATATCCCAGTCCTCTACATAATTCCAAAACTACACAAAAATGCTGCCAACCCTCCAGGGAGACCGATCGTCTCAGCGATATATGGTCCCTGGAGAGGGTTGGTAAGTATGTAGATGAACTGTTAAAACCTATGATCCCTACTTTGAAGTCCTTTGTTAAGCGTACAAAGGATGTGTTGACTAGGATTGATGGGATGGAGGTGAGTCAGGAGTGCTTTTTGGTGGGTATCGACGTGGAATCTCTATACACGTCGATACCCCACCAATGGGGCCTTAGAGCAACTGAGTATTTCCTGTATAAGATTTTTCCCTAAATGTCTCATCAAAATGACCTTGTCTTGAACCTATTGGATTCTATGCTGAATAATAACTGTTTTCAATTTAATGAAACCTATTATCAGAGATATAGATGATATCTTGGTGACCTGGAAGGGAACGGAAGCCGAATTACATGAATTCATTGAGGGACTTAACCAAAGTGAGCGTAACTTCAAGTTGACATTCAACTCTGATAGGGATTTGGTTCCCTTCCTGGATCTCAAGATCTCAAAGAAAGAAGGACGCCTAATGACATGCACATATCGAAAACCCACAGCTGCAAACACTTTACTTCGGGCAGAGAGCCATCACCCCAGAGCCCTAAAGCAGGGTATACCTTTTGGACAGTTTCTTCGAATTCTAAGAAACTGTTCGAGTGATGAGACTTTCCGGAGGGAAGCACAGGAAATGTATAAAAGATTTAGGGAAAGAGGCTATTCGCATAGAACCTTGAGAGCTGCAAAAAGAAGAGCTATGGGTCGCAAGAGGCCTTCTCTATTGGCTCCTAGGGCCCCACCTCACATGACAAATAGCTCTAAGGAGCCAGTCAGATTTATCACAGATTTTGGAGTACAATGGCCAGAAGTGAAGAAGATTTTGAACCAACATTGGTTATCTTTTTCTCGGTGCCCTCTTCTATCAAGCATCGTGGGAGATTATCCCCATATGGTGGCCAGACGAGCTCCAAACCTGTCGGATATGCTGACTGGTTCCAAATACGTTCCAAGAGGGGACAGATCCTGGTTGTCCACAGTGCCCAGAACTAATGGCATGGTAGCATGTGGACATTGTCAGCTTTGTCGGTTTGTGGAACGCACTACAACTTTCTCGAATGCAGATGGTACATACACCTACCAAATTAAAGGTTTGATCAACTGTGCCACCACCAGAGTGATATAGTTTGTTGCCCTTGTAAGATAATCTATATAGGCAAAACAAAACGCCAGTTACGAGTCAGGATTGGGGAGCACCTTAATGACATTAAACAGCAGGAACCCAAAAGCCACCTTGCCCAACATTTCTTATTACATCACCAATCCAAAGTTGAGGGATTAAAAGTTAAATGGATATACAGTATGCATTAAAAATCATTAAGAGGAGGGAGGATTATGATAGGGTCCTTTTACAAAAAGAAAAATTTTGGATCTACAAACGCGATGTTCTGGCCCCTAAAGGACTTAATAAAGACATTAATTTGCAGGTCTTTCTGTAATAAGGGTTTTTTATTTATATATATATATATATATATATATATATATATATTTATTTATTTTCTTCCCTTTAGATGGGACCTAGTATTATACCCTGGGGTGCCTTTCATAATTTGAGTGGAGTACTTTGGTGGATGACAACCTTTCTGTTTGTGTCCACTGAAGATTCCATTAAAATTCAGTTCTCATTTTTTCTCCTTTAATATCCCCTCAGCCCAATGCAAAGTAGGACCCCCTTTTATCTGGGACTATTTGGAATGTATTAATGGCCTCTCTGTATTAATGCCCAAAATGTACCATGCTCTTATGTGATTAACCTTCCTTAGATGTGGAGGAGAACGTTTGCACAATCATGGTATTATTTTATCTTGTCTTACTATGTTAATATGGAAGTTGTATGACTTCAGTCTGGCCCCTTTAAGTCTAAATTGATTGATTCTTTGCAAGTGTATATATATATATACACATATACATATATATAGGATTTCACTAGGGGGTGCCCTTGTGCTGTCTCCCAGTGAAATGCATCCACGGTAGGGACTGTGGACGTGTGTCATCTCGTCTCTCATCCCCTTCGACCATGCCTCATCCTCTCAAGTGACTTTTTGTGCACTTCATGAAGCCCATTGGCCTTGCTGCTGCAGGAAGGGAGAACGACCACCCGATGCGCTCAAGTCCTCAGCCTAGGTTTGGAGCCCAGGAGGACCGAACGCTGTGCTATCCCTCGTGGCATGCGTGTCCAGCAGTGCTGACACAGAGTGTGCACGTTCGTGACTATTCGGTCGGACATGGAGGTCGAACGTACATGACCATCCGATCAGATGTGGAGGTTTAACGTCCGTGACCGCTCGGTTGGACGTGGAGGTCATACGTCTGTGGCCACCTGGTCGGACGTTTTGGTCGAGTGTCTGTGGCTGCTTGGTCAGGACGTGGAAGGAGAACGTTCTTGACTATCCGGTCGGACACGGGAGATGTTTGCATGCATAGCTCACAGTGGAGACATCAGGAGGACTTCATCCCTCATGCGGAGTGGGAGAAGACACCTATTACCTGCCTATAATCAATTTACTCACTACCTATGAACTGTAGTGTTTTCTATGCACCTTATGATGTCCATGAACATGATATAAGAACATTATGGTTCAGGCGCATTTTTCTATGGGACAACTTGCGATTACTGAAGGGTGTGGAATTCTAATTGCCATTTGTTGGCCAGGACTTGGACTACTATATACCTTCAGTATCCCAGGTGCTTTTTTTCTACCTTTTCAACTTTTTTCTTCCACTTGAATATCCACCTGTTCATCGTCGCCTCTTTTGATCTCCATTGTCATTAATGCCAATATTTGGTCTCTGTGAGGGAATTTGAACCTAGGTGATTCACCAGGTGATGCTTAATTTTTATATGCCAATTTCACATAGTCCTATGGAACTGGTGAAACGGTCTAGTGATAACTCCCTCACTTTGTCTAGGCCCAATATTATGATATAAGTGAATGTATGCATGACACATGTCTAGACAGTGGTTTTAATTGACAACCTTGTCATGTTGGTGATGAGATGGTAATGTCTGTTTTCATAAGAATATATCATTTTTGGATTTTATGTATTTTCATTAATGTATTACAATTTTACTAATTCTTGCTGTTTTTGTTTTGGAAATGGGATGGGCTAATATGTCCCAGTGGCTCCAGTAGTGGTTCTTACGGACCCCTCTCTCTCTGTGGTGTCCTTTTTTTGGTTAGGTTATGTTTTTTTGCCACTGAGCCCCACTGGATCCTTGATGTTAAGTGAGTGGACTAGCCATAACATGCCTTCTCTGGGCAGCTACTTTTGTTAATCTGGAGTCTTAAGATCTACTCCTGAGGGAGCAAGCACGGACATGTGAAATGCATTGAGTTATGGTATATTTTATGTGGATCTGGCGCGACTCTATTCCAGACTCTACCTCTATCTTTTTTGTAATGATCAAGATTAGCACAATGATGATTTGATTTGTTCATAAATAAATAAATAAGTGGGGTGGTGTTAAACAACAACTGCTGCCTTAATAAATGGATGAAAATGAATCACAAGAAATGGTGAAACAAAAATTAAATAAAAAACTAGGAAAATAAATCAATATCTCTTATATGATCTGATATAAGTGGAAAATAGGTAAACTGTCCCATGGATAGCTAATTAGTGGTGTGTATGGTATTTCCGTAAAGAGCTAGCGCGTCACAAAAATGATGTAACTTGAAACTATCTGAAATTAGTGTAGGTGCAAAATATAAATACAAAAATATGTATAATAAAAAATGAATAAATAAGTGAATAAATAAATTGATATAATAAATGATTATATACCTAAAAACCCCAAATCACTGTGTAAATAAATAAGTAAATAAAGAATTATTATAAATTAATACCTAAAAAGTGATCATATGAATTTGAGTGCAATATTAATCAGTAAGTAAAAACAAAAAAAATATATAAAATGAAAAATAAACAAAAGGAAATTAAAATACATCAGCAATTCAAAAAATATATATTAATAAACCAGTGATGTGAACTGTGCCATGTGTATATATAAACAGTCCAAAATTGGTGAAAAGCACTTAAAAGAGGATGCTCAAGTGTTCACGTCAATCCATTCATGTGTGCCAGATGAATCTGCTTCATGCTCTGCGCTCCCCAATCATGAAAACACTCACCGAACAGCGCTCCCCACCTGGGGGTGTCAGCGTAAAATTCTCAAATAATCCTGTAGTATATTCGCAGGCCAGGCATCTCCCCCCAGAAAACGTACATGTAAAAGAGGAGCCTCTATCTGGTGTAGTATGTTAAACACGCTTTTAATGTATAAAAATGAATAAAATCCACTCACAATATTGCAGATATGCCGAGCGTGTATAGTCCTATCCACCCAGCTTCCTGGGTCAGTCCATAGCGCTGTATGCATTACACTGTGGTTTACCGGAAGTGACGTAAGACGTATGGCGTCGCCCTACACGTTTCGTCATTGGACGTCTACTGGAGCGGTGCCATCTTGGTACACTCCCGGGATTATATAGTCTTAGTCTCAAGACTCCACCTCTGCTAATTGACCGCCATTTTTATGTGGGCCAGACTGAAAATATCCGTCGCCATGTTATTGTGGCTCAACCACAGAAGATGTTTGTGGAAATGATCAAATTGGAAATATTGCTAATTATTCCAAAAAGGAACTTGTATGTTTTATACCACTCAAGGATCGCAGATGGGCACTTGGGCTGTTATAACTGACATACTGTAAATCTAAAATATATATTACATACATAACGAAAAAACTAAAAACTGGAGAACCTGGATTCACGTCAATGTTTCGATTAAAATAATCATAATAAAATTTAGGGAGAAAGTAAGGTATAGCAAATATATAAATATATACCCAAATAAACGGAATAAATTAGAAATAGAAAAGAAAGAAGTTAATAATGATCCAATATCATAAACCTAAAAATAAAGTAAAGATATAAGAAATATATATAAAAAGATATTAAAGGAAAAGCTATGGAGAGAGGAAATTCCTATTTGGGGAATGTTAAGCGCTAGAACTTCCTAATATATAACGTGTCGAATGAGTGATGAGGTAAATTAGAGGCATCAAATGAATCTATATATAATAAATTGAGGAATTATATTCGCAAAAATCAAAGGGTACCTTGATAGGGTATAAAATTGCTAATTTGGAAAATGTGCTAGTATTAAATGTGCTAGTATTACGATGTATGTAAATAATGAGTTAAAATTAAAAAATGGGTGACTCTCTATGTTATTATTATTGTGGCCTCTAGAAAGATGGTTGGTTAATATTATATTAACCATACCGTGAGGTCTTCTGTTCTGATTCCATGTGACACCATACAATAGTGAAGAGACATATAATTTGAATGTTTACACTATTCCTATAACAAAATTGTATATATCTTATCCATCCTATAATCTTGAAAGGTGTTAGTGCAGAATGTGCTAGTATGGAATGTGCTAGTATCAGCAACGCCTAAAAATTAACTAAAATCTATCATTTGCATACCCATGTTAATGAGAGGAGTAGGATGAAGCATATGTTGGGGGTGAAAAATTGTAAAAGTGTAAAAACCAGTTAAAAAGTAAAACTGTTTTCTATTAGGGGTAGATAGGTCTGTCTTCCCTATAGATCTGAAATTCATCCGTTCTTCAGGCTGAAAATTGATGGAAATGACACTTGTTAGCAAATAATGGAAAAAGTAGAAGGGAGATGTGGAAAATTTAGATTGTTTAATAAGATATTAAAAGTCTGTAATGAAGCAGTTTAGATCTATTTCCACATTCATTCCATCGGGTTGAAGAGTATTAAGAAAATAGATCCATTTGGTTTCATTCTGAGACATCCTTTTAGTTTTGTTATCTCCTCTCCAATGGCCTGTAATTTTATCAATTCCATAAAAAAATAATTTTTGAAGGGTCTTTCTGATGGAATTCCCTAAAATGTTTTTAGACGCTATGATGCATCACTACCTTTTTGATATTTTTTATATGCTCTCTAATTCTTTGATATAAAGGTCTCATCGTTCTCCCTATATATTGCAACTGGCAAGGACATTCTAGTACATAGGTGACATATGAACTTCTGCGTGTAATAAGGTCTCTTATTTTAAACTCTTGTCCCATAGAGAAGGATCTGAACACCGCAAGCTTTTTTCCGGATTTTTTGCTTACTCGACAAAGTAAACAGCTGTTGCATCTATAAAACCCTTTCATGAATGGATTGAAGTGAACACTTGAGCATCCTCTTTTAAGTGCCTTTCACCAATTTTGGACTGTTTATATATACACATGGCACAGTTCACATCACTGGTTTATTAATATATATTTTTGGAATTGCTGGTGTATTTTAATTTTCTTTTGTTTATTTTTCATTTAATATATTTTTTGTTTTTACTTACTGATTAATATTGCACTCAAATTCATATGATCACTTTTTAGGTATTAATTTATAATAATTCTTTATTTACTTATTTGTTTACACAGTGATTTACATTTGGGTTTTTATGTATATAATCACTTATTATATCAATTTATTTATTTATTCACTTATTTATTCATTTTTTATTATACATATTTTTGTATTTATATTTTGCACCTACACTAATTTAAGATAGTTTCAAGTTACATCATTTTTGTGACGCACTAGCTCTTTACGGAAATACCATACACACCACTAATTAGCTATCCATAGGACAGTTTACTTATTTTCCACTTATATCATATCATAAGCGATATTAATTTATTTTCCTAGTTTTTTAATTTTTGTTTCACCATTTCTTGTGATTCATTTTCCTCCGTTTATTAAGGTTGCGGTTGTTGTTTAACACCACCCCACTTATTTATTTATTTATGAACCAATCAGATCATCATTGTGCTAATCTTGTTCATTAGAAAAAAGATAGAGGTAGAGTCTGGGATAGAGTCGCGCCAGATCCACCATAAAATATACCATTTTAACTACACCTCGATTTTTTAACAATGTATCAACATTTTGGATTGTATGTCTCTTTCATTAAGCTTGGCTCAAATGTTCATGTATTTGCTGATGAATAAATTATGTTTTTTTATACATACAGTTGTACTCATAAATTTACATACGCTGGCAGAATTTATGATTTCTTGGTCATTTTTCAGAGAATACAAAAACATTTCTTTCACTCATGGTTAGTGTTTGGCTGAAGCCATTTATTATCAATCAAATTTTCAAAGGCAATACCGCGCTTAAGAATCAAATAAGAAACAGTAACAGCTGCAACAATCAATAGTGCGATATTCCACTAACCACAGATAAGTAAACAAACAATATTGTTGCGCTAAATTAACTCTGACATATACGTGTATCACATGTGAGATGATTAACACAAATAAGAAAGCAATATATTTGTTAGTGAGAAAAAATAAATAAGTCCAAAAAAAACACTTGTGCAAAAAGTCTTGTGAGGAAAAGGAAAGCAGTCGTGCTTTAAAGAGAAAAAGTCAAAATTATCATATCCATCAAATCAAATCGGAGAATAGCCAATGAAAGAAATCCCTTCTTTTTTCCACCACCGTAGAAGACCGTGCAAACACCTCCAGTGATAATGTGGGTAATCGAGACCCTTACCGGAAGCAGAGACCCGCTATCTCTAGCTAAGGTCAACCTCACGAGCAGATTTAGCCCTCTGCAGGGACCAGTGTGGTAGAATGAAAAGAGGCGATCCTCCTAAATCCTCCAGGTTCCAGCAGCATCCGTCTCATAGATTTAATCAGGTGCAGCAGATCTTACAGGATACTCCCAAAGTACATGCCATAGAAAACAAGGGCTACATAGCGTAATACTGTAACACTTCTTTAATTAAAACATAGCATATAAAACCAGGGTTCTCACATTGTAGAAAATCAATATGCGCATATAAGTAAAAAAGCCAGCAAACGAATAAAACGCCCCTTCCTCGCAGGCTCAACATGCGGCGTGGTGACGTCAGTGCGTAGACTCCGCCCTACATGTTTCCCAGGAAGACGTGACCTATCACAAAACATGTAGGGCGGAGTCTACGCACGGACGTCACCACACAAGGCCAA
Organism: Glandirana rugosa; assembly: GCA_018402905.1. Taxonomy (NCBI): domain Eukaryota; kingdom Metazoa; phylum Chordata; class Amphibia; order Anura; family Ranidae; genus Glandirana; species Glandirana rugosa. The sequence continues at coordinate 47,972 of BLSH010553851.1, read as the reverse complement.
GTCGACCTTTCATTGGCTACAGCAGAATAAAGTGATGGTTCTGGAGTGGCCATCTCAGTCCCCTGACCTCAATATCATTGAGCCACTCTGGGGAGATCTCAAACGGTGCAGTTTATGCAAGACAGCCCAAGAATTTCCAGGAACTGGAGGCTTTTTGCCAAGAGGAATGGGTAGCTTTACCATCTGAGAAGATAAAGAGCCTCAGCCACAAATACCACAAAAGACTTCAAGCTGTCATTGATGTTAAAGGGAGCAATACACAGTATTAAGAACTGGGGTATGTAAACTTTTGATCAGGGTAATTTGGGTAGTTTCTGTTGCTATTCTGATTTAAAAAGAGTAAACAGAGTTGACTGTTAATAAATGGCTTCAGCCAAACACCACTAATGATGAGTGAAAGAAATGTTTTTGTGTTCTCATTCATATTCTCTGAAAAATGGCCATGAAATCATAAATTCTGCCAGGGTATGTAAACTTATGAGTACAACTGTATTTACACTTGCTTCTCTGGCCCTCGTTCCCACCTCACTCAAAGTCCCATGGGCTATTTTTCTCCTTTATTGCAGATAGGGTATACAGCATGGCCAGATAGGGTATGCAACATCACAGATAGGGTATACACTGCACCAGATAGGGTATACAGATACAGGGACGTGTTCGTCCCTGCTGAACATGTGTGAAATCAATGACAAATGCATTGATATCTCTGACAATGATGAAAAATCCAGTGCATTGGCAATTTTTGATGGTTTGGTTACCATGGGTGACGACAAAAATAATTGCAGACCAGATGGTCAAGGTGATGCGGTTGCTGCTAATCTTAAAAAAATGTGTGGAAGATGAATGGTATGACAGACACAGAAGAGGTAAGAGGTGCAGCAGAACTAGGCCCCCTACAGGTTCAGGAGGGTAATTATGGAGAAGATTTCCTGAGGTCTGAGGAATGTCTAAGGTGTGAGAAGGGTCCTGGTAAACAATGGTCTAAAGGAAATGGTCCAAAGCTCAGCATAGTGGCACTAAAGGAGGTTCCCCAATAATTGAGTCCCCACCCATTAATAAACAAGTGTTTAAAAACTTCAAAATTAAATAAAGGGAAAAGGGGTGGTCTAGTGGAAATTGAGGAAGCACTTTGTAACTTTAATGGTATCAGACCCTTAAAGCTCCAGTGTCCACCTCATGTTAAAAAAGGTACCAAGATTAGTAAACTCTCTACTGGCAAGGTGGATAGTGTAGGCCCAAGAGAAATAGAAAGGCAGCGCTTTTGGAAGCGCACTCGTAAAAAGGCACGTGGATGTCTTTGTAGGGCCCAAGTAAGAGTAGCAGGGGGACACAGGGGAAGTGACCTCACGAGACAGGGAGTAGCGTTTCCCTTTGAAAATTATGTCAGACAGGATTGGACCCCTGCAGGTTTTAGATGGAATAGAGGGGCTAAAATGAGAAGGTTGCACTCTTGTGTTCTGCCCCCTCCTGGGTCGAAACAGGGGGGGGGGAATTTGTGGTAGTGTAGTACCCCAGCAGGGGAAGGACGCAGGGTTTTCAACCAGGCAAGTTGAGGAGCTCCAGGGGCATTGCTTAACTAAGAGGAAACTGGCTTATCAGTTTCCTCATTGTTTAGGAAAATCAGTTTTGGGACCTGAAGCCTGGGGATTTTGTAGCAATTCTGGTCTGATGAAATCCACAGTCCTGATTTTTCGACCCACCAGCACACTGACTGGTCAGGTGTGTGCTGGGCTATTTGTAGACACCTGACCATGGTTCTGCGCTCCACCCTCCTGAGGAGTCCAGGCTTGCAAGGGAGAAGCCAGAGAGTGTGCATGCGTGCACTGAAGAAGCTAGAGAGTGCAGGCCTGCACTGTGAAAGCCAGAGACCCAAGCCTGAGGTCACTGACAGGAGTCAGGAGGGCTCCACGTGGGAGCCTGAGCAGTGGTGCTGCTGCTAAAGAGTGCCAGGTGGCTTTGTATTTTTGTTTGCAATGTTGCATGTGTAAGCCAAGAGGCGGAATATTCTTTTATTTGGTGCTGATGGTGAAAACCCCCTGCGAGGGGAAACCCTTTGTTTTCGCTTCTGGAACTTTGATCTTCTTTTATAAAAGTGGGCCAACAAGCCCTGAAATGGAACAAATTTGTGTGGACTGTTCTTTCTAGTGGGCACTACACTTAAGCTAAACAACCCCCAACATTACAGCCTGAACAATCCAACAGAAAATAGTGGCAAAGGAGTTTCTTATGCTCTTGGGCACAAAAAGAAAGTGAGATCTACAGGAGGCCGGAGCAGATAAATACAAACCATCCGGACAACAACAATGGAGTACAACCCCACTTCCTTAGGATGCGATAGCCAAGGGCACAAAGAGGGAAGAAAGATAAAGTCCACATTCCGATGAAAAGCTGACACCACTTCCGGAAGTAAGGAGACAGATGAAGCGCTACCTTATCTTTGTACAGCACAAGGCGAGATAAGGGAGGCTTACAGATCAAGGCCACCAACTCCGACACTCGTTGCATGGAAGTGATGGGGACCAGGAATGCAACTTTCTGAGAGTGAGGGAGTAAGAAAGGGAATATCCTGAATCCTGTCAGAGGATAGAGG
>BLSH010553851.1:16032-37200 GCA_018402905.1 Glandirana rugosa | reverse complement strand
CCGCCAGCACCTCAGAAGGCAGGGTTAGCATGGCCGAAATGTGGCAAAGCTTTGTCAGCAGCCCGCCACAACAAACAGCACCACCAGCCGATAGACAATGTCTTAGCAGGAGGCAGCATTTCAGCAACATGGTGCAAGAGTATGTGTGCACACGCCTACACGTACTGACTGATGGGTCTGCCCCATTCAACTTCTGGGTCTCCAAATTGGCCACATGGCCTGAGCTTTCCGTTTATGCCTTGGAGGTGCTGGCCTGCCCTGCAGCCAGTGTATTGTCGGAACGTGTGTTTAGCACGGCAGGGGGCGTTATCACAGACGAGCGGAGCCATTTGTCCACATCCAACGTGGACAAGCTAACCTTTATTAAAATGAATCAGGCATGGATCCCACAAGACTTGTCTGTACCTTGTGCAGAATAAACATTTAGACCGGACTTACACAGCCATTCATATACTTGTTTTTTCGAATAGGCCTCAATATTTTGGGGGCTACCCTAATTATAAACAAAAAAAAAAAAATATATACCATGTTGGCTACCTCCTTCTCCTCCTCGACCACAGCCACTTCCACCTACACTGCCATGGTCACGGCCTAATCAACCTCTAGGCTCCTACTCCACATCCACCCCCCTTCCCATTTTTTTTTTATATGATTTTAATTTATTTTCCCTATCCCCATTTTTTCGTAGGGCACTTGCCTTTGTCCCGAAGTTCGGCCGAACCAGCAGAACCAGAACTTGCAGAGGTTCGCTCAACTCTATCCACCAGTCATGGGGTACTTCTCCTGTTAGAAAAGATTGGTTAAAAGGGTTTGTTAATGGTCCAACAACTATACCTCACAGTTCTTTTAGAACTCTGGGATGAATACCATTGCTTTAAGTTTTAACCAAGCCAGTTCCTCTGCTACCTCTGTCACCAGAAATTATAAAAATGAACCATCATTACTAGAACCAATATGATTCCCCAACTTGTTATCGTTAGTGCAATCTATTTCTGAGAAGACTGAACAGAAGTAATTGTTTAAATGGTTTGCTAAATCCAGATCTCCCTCGACATGAGTGTTGTGCCCAGTTTTCATTTTAGTGATCCCACTGTATTTTTTCCTTCTATAACTAATGTACCTATAAAAAGCTTTATCTCCTTTCTTAATATATTTAGCAATTTCCTCCTCTTTCTGTGCTTTGGCAGCACTGATAATGTGTTTGGACTCATTTTGTCTATTTTTTACACTCTTCTCTGTCAGCTACACCTCCAGTTTCCTTAAATGAATTATATGCTGATTTTTTTTCCTTTACTGCATTTGCCATGGGATCTTTCGCCCTTGTCACAAACCTCTGGATTGTCCTGTTGAGGAGTGATGCCAGCAGGTCCACACCTGGCATTCCCAAGCGTAGGCAGAAGATAGTTTGCCTGCTAGTTTTCAACACAGGGAATGTGCATGGAGAGAACTGAAACAAACTATTTCACCCACTGGAGAATGTGAGATACCTCCGGAGCTGCAGCTGCACTCCTCGTACACCCTTGGTGATTGACATAAGTCACGTAAAGGCATTGTCAAAATAGATCCTGACCAGCAGCCCCCCATAGACAAGTGCTCCAGGGATAAACTGATTGCTCTTAGCTCCAGGACATTGATGGGCAGTCCAGCTTCCTCTGGAGTCCAGCAACCCTGATCCAAAAGCAAGCCCAGGACTCCATCCCTTCTGAACCAGCAGGCATCTGTCATGACTGCTGTGCAATGGAGAGGGAAAAAAGTCTTCCCTGCCTGTAGCGTGGGAGACCGGAGCAACCAGGAAGGGATAGGTCTTCGTCAACTAGTCCATATGTATCTGGTTGTCCAGGGAAATAGATCTGTTGTATTTCCACAGAATTTCCTTCTGCAGAGACCTTTGAAGGTGGACACCATCAGATCCAGAGCCTGCATGGAAGATCACAGGTTAGACAACTTGCGAGAAAAGAGCAGTTTGACCACAGTCTGAAGCTCCTAGAGTTTGTTCGGTGGAAGAAACACCTTGGCCTGCTCCAAATCGAGAATCAGGCCCAGATACTTCAGATGCCTGGTCAGGGCCAAGGCAGACTTCTTGAGGTTCAAGACCCATCCAAAGTCCTGCCAGAAGTGGGTGGTGATCTGGATGCTGTCCATCAAGGCTAAATGAGTCTCCACTCGCAAGAGCAAGTCACGGCCAGGTAACTAACCACAGCAATCCCCCAATGTCTCCGTAAGGTAAGGACCAAGGCCAAAGCTACTAGAGGAGTGGAGGCCAGACAAAAGAGCATCACAAACTCAGTGTGCTGATGCCCCTCCCAGATGGGGATGTGAAAGTATGTGTCCTTGATATCAATGGAGGCCAGGAAATCTCCCTGATGAAGGGAGGCCATCACCGAGTGAATGGATTTCATCTTGAAATCTGAACCTGCACAAAGGCGTTCAAGGCCTTAAGGTCCAGGATCAGGCGAACCCCATCCTTTATGGGAACCGTTAACAGATTGAAGTAAAAACCCCAGAACTGTTCTAGTTCGAGAAATGGAACAATCATGCCCTGACGAAGCAGGACCTGCATCATCCTATACAGAGCCTGTAGGCACTGAGCGAGAGGTGAATATTGGAGGCAAGAATTTCTCATCTGGAATTGAATGAAATTCGATCTGGTAACCATAAAACCAGATCGTGGACCCACTTATCGGAAATAAGGGACATCCGCATGCCTAAAAATCAGCAAAAGTGACCCCATCTCCCTTACCCCAGAGAGGGGTGGGGATGAATTTTCAGACTGAGGTGGACTTATCCACAGGCATTGAAGATGTATGGGGCAAGGAGCGCTTGGTGCCATCTGCAGGCACCTTAAAAGGTTTGGAGTCTTTGTCTGAGGACCCAGAGGAGCAAAAAAAACCTCTTATGACCCTTGAGAGAGAGCCCGGGCTTTGGCATGGTTCCTTCCCCTTCTTGGACTGTGGGAGGAAGGTATTCTTGCTGTCTGTCAAGTTCCTAATGATGTTGCCCAAGGTAGCTCCAAAAGGGCGTTCTTGGAAGTCTGGTCAGCAGACCAACACCTGATCCAAAACACTCGCCGAAGCACCACGTCTGAAGAGAGCTTGGAGATAAACGGGGCAGTATTGATGGGTGCGATACCCACATATTTCAATCCCTGGACCAACCGGTTTGCCAGTTCCACATATGACTGGGGCATTTGGCCAGGAGCCATACCTTTGCTGAAAAATCTGGGCACATTCAGTCAGTGCCTGAGACACTCAGGCCGACACCAACACAGTGCGCATTGCTGACCTATCGATGGGACACATGGAACGTGCAACTGACTCCACCTTGCTGTCCACAGGATCCTTATGGAAGGGGGGTGGTGGCATTGTTGAGCCTAGAAATGGGTGGATCAATCACGGGAGAAGTCCACTTCAGCAAGGCCTCTTTAAAAAGGCAGCGTACTGCAAAGCATTTAGGGGTACAAAAGTACACTTGGAATGCTCTCAATCCTTGTAGACAAATTTTGTCAAAATATACAGGGTAAGGAAGGACCTTAATGGATCTAGCCAACTTGTATGTATGGAAAAGAAAAGGATTCGCATCAACTGCCCCAATGGAGTCGTCAGACTTGTGCATGTCCAGCATGAAGATGGCCAGTGCAGGAACAAACACCTTTTCCTGCACAAGAAACTGAGGCAGAGGACTCATCCTAACTGGGCATCGGGGTCAGGGACATGACGCCCGCAACAGCAGAGGCCAACTCAGAGGCATTTGGGAGACTTTGGTGATGGCGGAGGGCATGTCTTGCGTGCCTTTGCACTGAATAACTCCAGGACAACCAACAGTCAGTCTATGGGGACAGGAGGACCTGAGGAACCAGCCGCCTCCTGAAGAGGGTCTGGAGGGGTATGATTCTTCTGAGACTCAAGGGAAGCACCAACAAAATGTGCAGGAGAGCGAGCCCAACACAAGTGTCCTAGGGACCATCCCTGTACTCAGCCTAACACTGGAGGAAAAACAAGATGGCCGCCAACCTGCAGCTAAACCCATCCCCAGGCAGCTTCCATGCATTTCAATGGGAGAGGTCCACCAAAAAATGGTCGCTGCATCCTTGCTAAAAGAAAATGGTCGCCGAAGTACCATGAAAATGGCCGGCGCTGGCTGTAGGGGAGAGCAAATGTCAGCTGCCCAGGACAATTCTGACTCTGGAATGAGATCTCACAGTGCTACCTTGCCTACAATGGATGTGACAGGCCCCCTCCCTGTGCAGGAATGCCCAAGCAATGATCCCAGGAGCTCAGACACCAGCAAGGGGGAGAAGCTCAGATAGCAAGCCAGAAGGTAATACTAGAGGCCGGGTGAGGGAACCCCACAGGACTGATCACCTCAGGGAGTACCCGTGCCGCACACCCCTACCAGGGAAGGAAGCGAGGGGGAATCTACTTACCAATCCAGTGGAGCGTGCAGTTAAGGCTTCCATGATGGATACTCCTCTCCACCAAAGCAAGGGGCTGTTAGCCATGGTATCCCTGTGACACAGACTCCAGCACCCGGTCCTATATGTCTCCCCGAGACGTTTAATTTGCTCGCTGCCCTAGTCCAGGATGGGGCTGGTCACAGCCGACCCAGCACTTAGCTAAAAGTCTACCTGCACTCATTGGCCAGACTGGGGCGACCAATGGATCTATATCAACCAGTCCGTTGCCCAGCCCTCTGTTGATTGATTGAAGATCTCCACAGGAAAAAAAAACACTGGTCCCAGTAGGGAACTAGATCCTTACTCCTGAAACACGGCACAAATAACTGACTTACCTATGCAGAGAAGGGGGTTTATCCAGTAAGGACTGCCCATAGGATGTGTTCTTCTGTCTAGTGTCCTACTCCTGGTAGGTGGCGCCATAAAATAATAGTTTATTTAATAGTTGTTAACCGTTTACTTTTATCAAATTGGCAAAATGAATAAAAATTAAGTACAGTTGTGCTCATTTCTTGGCCATTTTTCAGAGAATATGAATGAGAACACAAAAACATTTCTTCCACTCATGGTTAGTGCTTGGCCGAGGCCATTTATTATCAAGCAACTGTGTTTACTCTTTTTTAAATCATAATGGCAGCAGAAACTACCCAAATTACCCTGATCAAAAGTTTACATACCCTGGTGATTTTGTCCTGATACCATGCACGCAAGTTGACACAAAGGGGTTTGAATGGCTATTAAAGGTAACCATCCTCACCTGTGATCTGTTTGCTTGTAATTAGTGTGTGTGTATGTATAAAAGGTCAGTGAGTTTCTGGACTCCTGAAAGACCCTTGCATCTTTCATCCAGTGCTGCACTGACGCTTCTGGATTTTGAGTCATGGGGAAAGCAAAAGAATTTTCAAAAGATCTGCAAAATGTAGCTGAACTGTATAAAACAGGAAAGAGATATAAAAAGAAATCCAAGGAATTGAGAATGCCAATCAGAAGTGTTCAAACTCTAATCAAGAAGTGGAAAATGAAGGGTTCTATTGAAACCAAACCACGATCAGGTAGACCAACTAAAATTTCACCCACAACTGCCAGGAAAATTGTTCAGGATGCAAAGAAAACCCCATAAATAACTTCAGGAGGCACTCGTATGTGGTGTGGCTGTTTCAAGATGCACAATAAGGAGGTATTTAAAGAAAGATGGGCTGCATGGTCGAGTCGCCAGAAGAAAGCCATTACTACACAAATGCCACAAAGTATCCCGCTTACAATACGCCAAACCATACAGAGACAAGCCTCAAACCTTCTGGCATTTGCAATGATGAGACCAAAATTTAACTTTTTGGCCACAACTATAACCCCTACATTTGGAGAGGAGTCAGCAAGTCGTGTGAAACAGGGAGCTGGATCGCTCATGTTTTGGTGATGTGTGAGCTACAAAGGCACAGGAAATTTGGTCAAAATTGATGGCTAGATGAATACAGTATGTTATCAAAAAATACTGGAGGAACATTTGCATTCATCAGCCAGGAAGCTGCGCATGGGACGTACTTGGACATTCCAACATGACAATGATCCAAAATACAAGGCCAAGTCGACCTGTCATTGGCTACAGCAGAATAAAGTGAAGGTTCTGGAGTGGCCATCTCAGTCTCCTGACCTCAATATCATTGAGCCACTCTGGGCAGATCTCAAGTGTACAGTTCATGCAAGACAGCCCAAGAATTTCCAGGAACTGGAGGCTTTTTGCCAAGAGGAATGGGCAGATTTATAATCTGAGAAGATAAAGCGCCTCAGCCACAAATACCACAAAAGTTTTCAAGCTGTCAATGATGTTAAAGGGGGCAATACACAGTATTAAGAACTGAGGTATGTAAACTGTTGATCAGGGTCTTTTGGGTAGTTTCTGTTGTCATTCCGATTTAAAGAGTAAGTACAGTTGACTGATAATTAATGGCTTCAGCCATACACTAACCACGAGTGAAAGAAATGTTTTTGTGTTCTCATTCATATTCTCTGAAAAATGGCCAAGAAATCATAAATTCTGCCAGGGTATGTAAATTTATGAGCACAACTGTATATTAACAGAAGAGGGATCTAAATCAGATCAATATTTGGTGTAACTACCCTTTTGCCTTCAAAATGGTATCACTTCTTCGAAGTACACTTGCACACTGTTTTTGAAGCACCACAGCAAGTAGGTTGTTCCAAACTTCTCTGAGAACTAATCACATGTAATCATGTAATCCCAGGCAGAAGATAGTTCTTAAAGACATTGGCTGTATGTTTGAGGTTGTTGTCCTGCTGCAGAATAAATGTGGGGCCTATCACATTCCTCCCTGATGGTATGGCGTAATGGATAAACCATCAGTTTGGTTAAGAGGCTCTCCAAGTTGGTAGCCTTGCCCTCCTAGAAGTCTTTTGTTATTCTTCAGAGGAATATTTAAGTTCTAAGATTTTGCTTTCTGCTATAGTTTGTGTTCTCTTTCCATCATAACAAGGGCATTGTGCTTTCCTCCTTTTATCCAGCACCCTCCCATCCTAATGAGATTGTCTTTCACTTTCCAAATATAGTAAGGGATGTGAGGATTTATCTGAGGGCTGCAGCTTTTGCTTAAAATGGGGCTCCATTATCTCAGATGGTCCTGATATCTGGCTTCCAGTGCAGCCCCTTGGAATTCACCAGATTATTTTTCAGGCTGCTTAGTTCAGCGACATGTTGCTTCATTCCCAGTCAATGCTGTGGTTTTCCAAAGTGACCTGTGAAGCACATCAGTACTGTATGTCAAAGTGTAAAATATAACCACTTTATCAATAGAAGTTCAAAAATAGTTTGAATAATATTACTTATATGCATTTTGTAAACAAATTAAACTGAAACCATTTAAAACATAATAAAAATCATGTGCAGAATGGTCATGTTTTAATGAATACAATTGTGTTAGAACTAAATGGGTAAGAGTGAGAATGACTGGTATTTTGCTTTAAGACAAATGGTTAAAGAGGTTTTATGTGCAGAAGAAAATGACACTGTACCTACAGTTGCTTGCACCTTAGACCTGCTGCATTCTATTTCTTCCTCAAATAAAATCTCTTTGAACTTTTGTTTTCACCAGTTATAGTTTGTAATGACCTGAGGAAGTGACATCTAGTGAATTAATTTGGCACACTGTCTTATTTTACTTTTGTAAATATATTGACAGTTTAGAAATGTTCTTGGACCAGATGACTAGTGATTTGGCTGCATACACTGCTCATGCCAACAGAGAAACTATAACACTTTCTGACCTGGAGCTTCTTATGAAACGGTAAGCGTTAATTTTATATTTTTATGTATGTATTTATGAAATGTTTTTAGTTTCTCAGAATGTTTTGCTGTTTGTATAATATCTTCTGTTTAATGTTTCCATCTTGATCTTTGTTTATATCAATAGTCTCCATGTTTATTTTTCCTAATTTTGATCCAACACATAATTTCTCCCATTTTACAGATGACCATCACTGTATCAGTCTCTGCCGCTTCTCTGACACCTGTCAGGGAAAGCACACTGTTACATCACAAATGCAAGTGCACATTAGAGTAAGGTGAAGCTTAAAGCTGGTGGATGGGGAAACGCTGCAGATCACGGATCAGGCTATCTGTGTCTGTGCTGCCTCTTTGCTTACATCATAATCCTGGGAGAGTGTATATAAGGGTGGCTACAAGGAGACGCTGGAAGGCAAGGATCCACCACATAGATGTAACTGCAAAAGGAGATTTTATAGTTCCCATTTTTTGCAGAAACAAGAGCATTGAGGGTCAAATTAAAACTCAATTAAGCAAGTATGTAAATTTTGCTTCTAAATTACTTAAAAGTTCATGGATTTAACAACACAAGTTTTGTTAACTTTTTTACGTAACAAGCCTTAAAGTAGATATTGAAAGCCGTTTACAGAACATGCAAACCCTATCTGCCTCTATGCTACTCACAGCCTGAGCAGAAGTTGTAGGAGTCCTTCCTGTTGCTGCCCTTATTGCCCAGCATCAGACATGTCCACCAGATATGTTTTGTGTTTCTAATTTGTCCACAATCCCCAAAACTTTGAAAATGTATTTTTGAAACTGTTAAAGTAATTTGGTATTTCTTTAGTTTATCTCTATACATGAATATAGTTTAATCCATTTTGATTAAACTATTTAAAGCTTTGTTTTCTCATTAAACCTTATTTCCACTGCTCCTGTTGCCATTCAACAAAATCATGCAACTTGTTGTAAAGGCAGAAGGTTTTTTTTATCTTAATGCATTCTATGCATACGATGCATTGCGATAAATAAAAACCTTCTGTGTGCAGCAGCCTCCCCAGCACCCCCTAATTACCTGAGCCCCATCTTTCTCCAGCGATGTCCACAAATGACTGTCCGAAACTCTCCTGATTGGCTGAGACACAGACATTGGCTCCCATGGCTGTCAATCAAAGTCAGTTAGCCAATCAAAAGAAAGGGGGGCAGGGCCGGGCCTCCGTGTCTGAATGGACACATGGAGCTGTGACTCAGCTCGGGTGCCCCCATAGTAAGCTGTTTGCTGTGGGAGCACTCGACAGGAGGGAGGGGTCAGGAGCAGCGAAGAGGACCCAAACAGAGGAGGATCCAGGCTGCTCTGTGCAACACCAACTGCACAGAGAAGGTAAGTATAACATGTTTGTTATAAAAAAAAAAAAAAAAAAGACACTTTAATGTGGAATTCAGACTTTTGATCTTAAAAGCTGCATAGATCACCATCTAGTAGTTCAGGGTAACCTTACCCTTGGTTTTCTTTATTAATCAAGGGACACAGGATAAGTAGTTATTCTAATACAGTTAGGTTATACTGTACATCTGCCTGTAGGAGGTTTGGACAATGGCAAAGTTACAACAACCTTCGTATAACTCCACCTCCAGCAGTCATGCTTCAGTTTTTTTGCTAGTGCCTTAGTAGGTTTGATACTTTTTCCACAGCTTTCCTGAGGAAAACTAATTATCATTTTGCATTTTTTTTCTCTTTAATCAACATTCATTGTACTTCTTTATAGATTCTCATCAATCAAAAAAGTTATAAAGCGGCTTGAGCTGGTTTGTACACAGCAGCTACCGTGATTAATCTTTGGAGCTGTGTACCCAGACCTGCATTGATCGAAGATTGTGGGACCTGCCTAGAAGGTGGCCTTTGGGCACTGGGCTCTGCAAGTGATGCTTTCTAAACCATAGTGTATTTTGTTAGCAGCAGAGTGCTCTCTAGCTCCAGAGCCATGGCACTACCTTGTGAGTAGCCCCATTGATGAGGCAATAATAAATTGATTTCCCTTCAACACTGGGCTCTGCCTATGGCACTTTGCAGACCTTCGTGTTTTGTCAGCTAATCCCAGAGCCCTTTAAGGACATTAGAACAGCCTCTGGAATAATCTAGTCTCTGGTGGCTTACTTTGTAAGTGGACCTCTAAAAAAAAAAAAAAAAAAAAAAAAAAAAAGATAGTTTAGCACTATGCTCAGCCTTATAGTGCCCTCCAGACCTGTTTGTGCTGTCAGCTGCAGAACATTCTCTAGTTCTACAGCAGCGGTACAGTTTCTGGTGTAAGAAAAAAAGTAAATAATATACGGTGCTGGTAAACCAAAATTTCAGTCAATAAATTAAATAAACCAAATACCTCTAAACTTGTGTACTCCATAAAGTATAAATTCAAAACCTCATAAATAAAGATAAGTGAATGTGATAGTGATAAAATCTTGCAAAATGATAAAAAATATAATAAAAAGCCCCCACCCAGTGACACAATGTGTTAGAGTGGAACTTAAGGCGAGATGTCACAACGTCCACCAGCTCGGCTCTGGTGAGCAAGCGGCAACTTTTATACTTGCCTAATGCCATTCCCAATTTCCATGATTGTAGGCAATTTTAAAGTGATATGCCACTTTTAATCTGTTATTATGTGGATGGACTGGATGGTTGTTTTCCATTAATAAAACAATGGTTTTAAATGAAGAGCACTAGATCTTCTGGCTTCATTGTTTTGAGGGGCAATTGAAACCTAGCTTGATATGTGGCATTTGAGCACTGAGCTCTGTCTCATGGTGCTTACAGTCCTGTTTGTGCTGTCAGTTGCAGAGCACTTTCTATTTTCAGTGCAGTGATTTAGTCTCTCTGGTGTACCTTAGTCTCTGGTACCTTCCAGGGTATGTAAGCCTTCAGATTTGGCAATAAAATTTCGGCATGTTCTTTGAACACTATGATGCTTTACAAACAAGTGTAATAACCTAGTTAATCAGAGAACACTCCCTGGATCCCCAGTGTTATCACAGATTCTGTTGCCCAGAACAGAGAGTATACTGTTCGAAACATGTCGGATTAGGTCACTGGTGACATCGCCAAAGGCAGGGCAGCCTTGCTCTAAGGTTGTGTATGCTGCTATATCCATAGGAACTCTATGGCTGAGAATCCGAGGGATAAGAAGCGCTCCTTCCCTCCCTATTCCCTCACATATATACTGGACTTGACTATAACTGCAGTTGTTGATAGTGAAACTAAACACATGCAGCCTGAGGTGAAGCAGCCAGACTGACAGGTAGCAATCATTAAAGTGTTTTTAGCCCTTAAAAAAAAAAAAAAAAAAGTGTTCCTGTCTCTTTAAGGCAGGATAAAATGCATTGTCATTTTGCAATGTTTTGTTTTCAATTTTGTTCAATATCTAGTTGATCCTGCCTGTTCCTGTGTCTCTGTCTATAAGCTGACCACGCTTATCATGGCTGCCGATCCATGATAGCATGGTCAGTTTATGTCCCTCCATCATCAGCATCTCTGTACAGCATCTGTAGATCTCGCTCCCTCCCTTGTTGCTTCTTGTCATTTCCTTCCGTGGTCTGTGTAAAGCCCCTCCCCTCCCCTCCTCTCCCTTCCTGTTCACGTGTGTATTTATGCATGTTTGTATATGTGTATGCATGTATGAATTTGTGCATGTCCATGGGTGTATGTCTACATGCATTTATGTGTGCATGTCCATGCGCGTTGTATCTATGTGTGTGTGTGCATGTATGTATGTGAATGCTTGTATGTACAGTATCTCACAAAAGTGAGTACACCCCTCACATTTTTGTAAATATTTTATTATATCTTTTCATGTGACAACACTGAAGAAATGACACTTTGCTACAATGTAAAGTAGTGAGTGTACAGCTTGTATAACAGTGTAAAGTTGCTGTCCCCTCCACACACAGCCTTTAATGTCTAAACCGCTGGCAACAAAAGTGGGTACACCCCTAAGTAAAAATTTCGAAATTGGGCCCAATTAGCCATTTTCCCTCATGTGACTCATTAGTGTTACAAGGTCTCAGATGTGAATGGGGAGCAGGTTTTATCGCTCTCACTCTCTTACTGGTCACTGGAAATTCAACATGGCACCCTTTTGCAAAGAACTCTTTGAGGATCTGAAAAAAAGAATTGTTGCTCTACATAAAGATGGCCTAGGCTATAAGAAAATTGCCAAGACCCTGAAACTGAGCTGCAGCACAGTGGCCAAGACCATACAGCGGTTTAACAGGACATGTTCCATTTAGAGCAGGCCTCGCCATGGTCGACCAAAGTAGTTGAGTGCGCGTGCTCATCGTCATATCCAGAGGTTGTCCTTGGGAAATAGATGTATGAGTGCTGCTAGCATTGCTGCAGAGGTTGAAGGGTTGGGGGGTCAGCCTGTCAGTGCTCAGACTATACACCGCACACTGCATCAAATTGGTCTGCATGGCTGTCATCCCAGAAGGAAGCCTCTTCTAAAGATGATTCACCTGCAAACCTGAAAACCCGCAAACAGTTTGCTGAAGACAAGCAGACTAAGGGTATGAATTACTGGAACCATGTCCTGTGGTCTGATGAGACCAAGATAAACTTATTTGGTTCAGATGGTGTCAAGCGTGTTTGGCAGCAACCAGGTGAGGAGCACAAAAACAAGTGTGTCTTGCCTACAGTCAAGCATGGTGGTGGGAGTGACATGGTCTGGGGCTGCATGAGTGCTACCTTAACTGGGGAGCTACATTTCATTGAGGGAACCATGAATGCCAACATGTACTGTGACATACTGAATCAGAGCATGATCCCCTCCCTTCAGAGACTGGGCCGCAGGGCAGTATTCCAACATAATGACCCCAAACACTCCTCCAAGACAACCACTGCCTTGAAAAAGAAGCTGAGGGTGATGGATTGGCCAAGCATGTCTCCAGACCTAAACCATATTGAGCATGTGTAAGACATCCTCAAACGGAAGATGGAGGAGCGCAAGATCTCTAACATCCACTAGCTTTGTGATGTCGTCATGGAGGAGTACAAGAGGACTCCAGTGGCAACCTGTGAATCTCTGGTGAACCCCATGCTCAAGAGGATTAAGGCAGTGCTGAAAAATAATGGTGGCCACACAAAATATTGACACTTTGGGCCCAATTTGGACAGTTTGGACAATCAGTGGTTTAGGCATTAATTGCTGTGTGTTGAGTCATTTTGAGGGGACAGCAAATTTACACTGTTATACAAGCTGTACACTCAATACTTTACATCATAGTAATGTTTACTTTCTTCAGTGTGTCACATGAAAAGATATAATAAAATATTTACAAAAATGTGAGGGGTGTACTCACTTTTGTGAGATACTGTATATGTGCATGCATATGTGTATCAGTGTCTGTGTATCTATGAATTTATGTGTTTGTTCATGCGTGTACTTATGCATGTGTACTGTATGTGTGTGCATGTATACATGTATTTGTGTGTATGTGCATGTATGTGTACATATGTGCATGTATAGCTGTGCATGTGTATATATATGCGTGCATGTATACGTGCAATTATGTGTGAAATGACAGGTTGAAAATAAGTAGGTGGCTTCAACTAGTTGCTGTTGGTTACATAGTAAAGGTGCCTGGCCATTGAGGGGGTTGTGATCCTTCTGCTCAGCTCCCTCCCCAGCAGCTGTGGAGATAAATCTGTGTGTTGTCTTCTACTAACTCTGTTGATAATGAGAATTGTGAAAGCACTACCCCCCTCCTCCTCCTCCTCCTCCTTCTCACCAGTTAGTAGAGATCAGCACAAGTCTGAGTGCTCTGTAATGATTTCTGACAGTTACTTGGTTCCCTCCTGCCTATGAAATGCTGCATCCCCATGCCTCAAATGCTGCTTGTCATTTATGGGGTTAAAATGATACTAAAGGTTCGCATTTTTTTGTCATACTTACCTCCTTTGTGCAAGGGTTTTGCACAGAGCGGCCCTGATCCTCCTTTTCTGGGGTCCCCCGGTGTTGCTCCTGGCTCCTCCTTCTCGAGTGCCCCCTTGGAGAAACACATTCCATGGGGGCACTCGGGCAGGCGTGCTCCCGAGTCCTGCTGCGTCCATTGACACAGATAGCAGCACTCGGTTCCGCCCTCCGGCTCACGTGTCACTGGATTTGATTGACAGCAGCGGGAACCAACGCTGTATCTTAGCCTAGGCCGACAAGGCCCAGTCCTAGGGCGGCACTTTGCAGGGGGGCAGCACAAAAAGAGTCCCCGCTGGCTTGCGCTCTTAATGTAGCGCCAGTCTTATGGGGCGGACTGGGCCGGGAGGCAAATCTGTCTGGCACCCCCATAAAGAAGTTGGGCAGGGCTGCCATCAGGGGGCACAGCCCATACATATGTAGGGGACCCGCGCATCCCTAGGGGCCCAGGCGACGGACCCCAACCAATGAGTTGTTGTGCTACCCCATAGCCAAACAGGAAGTGTGAGGAAATCTCTGCAAATTAAGGGAATCCATTGTCGTCTCCCCCCCCCCCCCAAAGTCTTAAGAACTAGTGTCCCCACTGGAAAATTTCAAGGTGGGTCCTAAATAGGAAGGGGTGTGGCCTTGACAGGAAGGGGTGGCTCATTTTTAAATGAGTTTAGTCAGGCCTAGGGCAGCACAAAACCTAAATGCATTGCTGCCGGGAGCCAATGGCTCTTGCTGCTATCAATCTATCCAATGAGGACCCGAGCCAGCGGCTGGAACGATTGAGTTCCATGCATTAAGGTGAAAAACCTCAAGACTTCACAACCCCTCTAAACTGCTTTCACGTTCTATGCAGGCAGGAGCTTGGGATGCAGAATCTCCTGCTACATCAGCACACTGACAAGTTTATGCAGTCCTCTGCTGACGTATGTTACCAGAGGACTAGCAGCCCCTGCCATATCAGTCCTGCAGCTCAGGAGATGGAACAGAAGTAATCACGTGACTGCAATATTGGGCCACATGGAAAAGGTTGTTTAGACACTTTATTTGAAAAAAAAAAAAAACACACTGCCAATATAAGAGCCCAAACTGGGACAATGCTGATTTAAATCTTTGACTTTACAACCACTTCAACTACTGTGGGACTGACAGGTATGACCAGCATCTGCTAGTGCTTAGGTCTTGTTACCACTGCTGAGTGTTTGTTTATATACTTCAAATACTCATTTACTGTACACAAACGTCTCTGACCTGGGGACAAATTGTTATGCTGAAAAGCAGATACCCCATGTCCTATTATTATTACAAAGTGTAGTCTATTGTGGCTACATAATTTATTTTCATTTCAAGTGTCATTATTTCATGCTCGTTGATTACACTGTAATTACACTTATCCTTAAATGATAAGTTCACCTTTTATATAAAAATAGGGGGGGCAGTGAGGAGCCGAGCTGAGCAGTAATGCCTGCCTGAAGCTCCATTATCTGAAGGAAAGAAGAGCCTAATAATGGCAGCTGTTTGATAAGACAACTGCAAATATATAGCCCCTACCTCTGCCCACAATCTTCAGGAACACGGCGACTGCATTCCAATCATTCTTGAACTATGAGGATACATTCCTCCACAGACGTGCCTCCTCAATCTGCAGCTAAAATGGCGCCTGAAGCCCTCAGGTGTCACTCATGCTGCCGGAAAAATTTTAAAGGTAAACACACAAACTGTGACATATTCTGAGGAGGAAGATTTTGATATTGTAAACCTGGAGGATGCCACACAGGCTGAAGTCGCATCCCCAGTTATGTTAAAATAAATAGAAAAAATGTTTCAAAAGGCCTTAAAGCGCACCTCCAACCATATTACATCTAGCCTCACCTAAGAGATTAGAGAGCTTGGTCAGCGCATGTCTGAACTTGAAATTAGAATGGATGACATGGAGAACTGTTCCCAAAATTATGCAACTGAAATTGAAAACCTTAAAGATGAAAACCTAATGTTGCAAACCTGATTGGAAGATTCGGAAACCGCGTGAGACGCTCTAATTTACGTATTAGAGGTATCCCTGAACCTATAATAGATTTACAAGCTACCATGTTAAATAATCAGAGAAGAAATCCACGCAAAACAATCTGATAGTGAAGGTAATCGAATAATTGGCAGCTAAGCACAATGTCCTACACAGAACGCAAACAAAAGTCCAAATATAAAAGTGCAGCGCTAGGTGGAGCACCAATGTTCATGAGTCCATGATAGATATACTTCAAAGTAGAAGAGGATAGATCCCAGCTGCCGTGCAGAAAGTGACAAAATTATGTGACACACAGCACCTTATGCACACCGCTCTTACCCTCCAAAAGAGGGTATGTGGATCTCTAATTTGATCTTGTTTTATATAGATTTGTTTTTTAAAAAAGAAATCATTTTTAGGATCATCAGCATCAGGATTAATTCTGCCTTCATTGCTAATTTTTTACACTAGGCAGTGTCATTAAGTTTAGGCATTATAATAATTCTGCCTTCATTGCCAACTTGATTTGGTCCTAGGGTTGTCATGTGTAACAATTAGTTTAAATTGGCTCGTACTGTTGGCCCTCTCGGGTTGATGTGTGGGATATAACTGGCGTGGTGTGGATGTGTGGGCGTGCCCCTGATGACGGCAGTTGTGACAAAACCGATCGGAGCTACGCACACACCTCCACCATGCTACTGCGCATGCGCGGTCTGTCGCAGCCATCTTGGATATTGGCAGACGCCAGACACCGCTTCTGTTACTGCTTGGAAATTGTGAGTGGACCCAGGGGATCTTTAAGCTGTTTACAAGTGTGGAGGTGAACGAGGAGATCTGAGAAGGAGAGGAGTACCCACTTTATATTAAACAAAGTGTGTTTTGACCACTCTTGTCCATGGGGGTCACACACAGGAGGGTAAGAGTGGTGTGCATAAGGTGCTGTGTGTCACATCATTTTGTCACTGTCTGCACCGCGGCTGGGATCTATCCTCTTATACTTTGAAGTATATCTATCATGGACTCATGAACATTGGTGCTCCACTTTTATATTTAAAGCCACCATGTTAGCAAGAATTGCAGCCGGCTATCCCAATGGAGCGACTAGAGATGGATAGGGTTCATAGAGCCCTGACCCCTAAAAAACCTGAGGGTCCACCTCGCGACATTATCGCTAAATTTAATTTCTATCGAACAAAAGAACAGCTCTTAGCCACCGCAAGAGGAAAGGAGTCACTTTCTTTCCAAGGTTGCAACTACCAACTCTTTGCAGACTTGTCTCAACTGACTATTAATAAAAGAATGGCTTTGAAACCCCTACTGCTAGGTCTACAACGTAATCAAATCCCTTATCAATGGGGTTTTCCCTTTTCAGTACGTTTCACATACCAAGGCTCTAAATATACATGTCGTTCTGCAAGAGACTTGCAAACCACCCTTCAAGACATGAACATGGTGGACCCACCTTCATGCTCAGAAGACTCAAAACGAAGACCAACCTCAACATGCAAATCTGCTACCCTATCTGGTGGGAATAAATATCATGGTTCAAACAAGAGATGTTATTTTAGATCTCCACACCCGGGTCTCCTGAAGACTCCATGGACGAAGGCTGCAATATGATGTAATCATTACATCCAATACGTTATTGAAACTATCGATCCATTCCAATTTATCATCACGCAGTCTTATAAAGGTTTTTACTATAAACATTTAGCTAATACGAAGGGTTATACTATTCAATCTCATTCTTATAAGCTCACACGTATGTAAACTATTTATCTTTTTCTCATGTGAGTTATGGCGAATACAACATTCCTTTACTTTTTTCACTCTTTGCAAGTTATTTTAGCTACATGATTTATTATATGTCATAATTACTACCTCATTACTGATTTGATGGGTCAGTTTTATATGACATTTAGGTTATTTTTTTAAGTTACCATATTTTATGGTTGTAATATCTACAGTTTTTTTGCTTGGACAATGTAGTCCTTAGTTCTTATTTGATATACCTATGATGTTATGTTTCTTGCTT
Organism: Glandirana rugosa; assembly: GCA_018402905.1. NCBI lineage: Eukaryota > Metazoa > Chordata > Amphibia > Anura > Ranidae > Glandirana > Glandirana rugosa. The sequence continues at coordinate 19,485 of BLSH010553851.1, read as the reverse complement.
GACTTTTCTTGCCCTTCAGGGATGTTCCCTGCGCTCCCTACCTGCTACCCTCAGTTGGTCCATTATAATTGTGGACAACTGACCGTAACCAATGTTCCCTTGGAGGGAGAATTTTTCTCCTCCCAATGATGTTATATGGTTACACGTGATTTATCTAATCTTTATAATATCTGCTATCTTTATTTTCCTCCTTATTTTCCTTTTTTCCCCCTTTTCATCTTTTTCTAGTCCCTCTTCCCCGGAGGCAAAATTTCTCATATGCTGTTTACTATTATCTGGAATCATAAACTTTACTTTTACTACTCCATGGCTCCCTTAAATATACTATCCCTAAATGTGCAGGGATTTAACATCCCACAAAAATGCACCAAAGCTTTTTGCTCCTTTGCCTCTAAGAAGGCTCATATTGTATGCCTTTAGGAGACACATTTTACACCAAAATCCACTCCTACATTTTTTAGTACACTATATCCTCAGGTATATACTGCCTCTGCCATAACAAAGCAGAGGGTGTACTTATAGCAATTCATTGTGACTCTCCATTTACAATCCTAAAAGAAATTAAAGACCCTGAGGGTCGTTATTTGAGCCTTACATTGAACATCTCCTTAACTGAAGAAGAGAAATGTGTTGTACAAGAAGCATTACCCTTTAAATGGGCTACACATAGTCTCCCTTACCTTACTATCCAACTCACTGCTAATTTCAAAGATTTATTTGCTGCTAATTACCCAGCCTTGCTAAAACAGATTACAAACATGTTATCCAAATGGTCATCCTTACCTATTTCCTGGTTTGGGAGAATTAATATAATCAAAATGGCTATAGTTCTTATATTTATTTAGAGTTCTCCCTATATGCGTTCCTGGTTATTACTTATGAGTCATACAACAAAAGGCAATACAATTTACTTGGGGGAAAATTAAACCTAGGTTGCCTAAAGAAACCTTTTATATACCTAAAGTTCAAAGAGGTTTAGGATTTCCAAATTTCACGTTATATTACAAAGCTGCTCAATTAGCACCATTATCCAAATATCAGTCTATTGAAGAGATTCCTCTGTGGGTAACAATAGAAGCAGTCAAATGTGACCCTCTCTCAATACATAATAATCTGTGGATACGACCAATAGATTGTAAGGCTTTATTAAATCAGATTACCAAACATACTCTCCCTATTTGGGATAGGCACAAAAATGAATACGGTCTACAATCAAATCATAATCCACTTCTCTCCTTTCCTTTCAGAGGAATCCAGCATGGGGGGTATCTCCTAAAACCTTCCAGGCTTGGTCCGTCGCTGGTATCACATGTTTACACCATATTGTTTCTACAACCTCAATCCATCCTTTTTTCTGAATTATGTAATTCCTTTGGACTCCCTCAGTCTGAAATATTCTGTTACTTACAAATAAAAAATTTCAACACCCCTCTATTGAACCCTAATAATTAGTTGAACACATTTTCCATATTTGAACAAATGTGTAGGAAAGACCCACATGCTAGAGGTCGTATATCTGCACTTTACACTCAATTGATCAGTAAATCATATACAAATCCACCCTCTTATGTACCTAAATGGGAAAAGGATCTTGATCGCACTATCGATATTGCAGAATGGTCTCAAATATGGTCTAGTACTAAGTCTTCCTCACCAAATGTAGTAGCAATTGAAGCTGCCTATAAGGTACTTGCTCGCTGGTACTTCGTCCCTAATAGAATCAACAAATTTGTATCTGATCAATCAGCTCTCTGTTTTCGTGGCTGTTCTGAGCAGGGTACACACATACATATCTGATGGTATTGTACAATAGTACAAAAATTCTGGGAAAAAGTGTTTACTCTAGCTTCAGAAATGTTTAAATATTCTATTACTCCGCATCTGGCAATGGCTCTTTTAAATTTAAACCCAGATTTTCTTACACATAAACAATTTAAACTATTCATACAGCTATCGACAGCCGCCAAAACAGACCCTAGCTAGAGCATGGAAATCTCCTGTATTGAATATAGTTGAGACCAAACACAGAATGAACCAATCGCTATTACATGCAAAGATAGAAGCTATGGATAAAGATAATTTAAATATGTTCGACAATTTATGGAGACCATGGATTGTTCACTGTTTGCCTCCAGATTTTGAGAATCAAGTTCTCTTACCATGGTAACAGATATTCTATCATCAGGTTATAACTTTATTCTATATGCCTCCGGGATCCCTATACACCTCTTTTTTCTTTCATTCTTTCTTTCCTTCTTCCCCTCTCTTTTTTATAAGAAGGTATCTTCTGCTACATCCTTATACATAGTATTGTTCTGTCAGGTAAATTTTATTTATGTCTAACGTCATCAAATAACGATTATTTTATACTCTAACCTAAATAAGCGCTTATAAAAACATATAAATCAAATTTCTCTTACGTTCACTGACAGACGCAGCTCTTCTTAATTGACATGTGGGTTTTATGTCGTCCTATCAGGAGTGACTAGGCAAAACAGATGCAAAAGCATCAGGGATAGGCTGGCCCCTCCCATGGGGCCATCCTCACCTGAGCCTATAAAACCCCCTGCTGGCCAATAGCATTCAGTTTTGTTTGCCTAGTGCAAAAGGAGTTGACTGGGTTCCCTTGGGGACCTGCGTTTTCTGCATGAAAATTTTCTCTGAGGAAAAAATGAAGACTTCTATCAAGTAGCCGGCTTTGGCATAGAGCGGATATCACGAATCCAAAGCTTTGCCCTACCCGGCCAACTCCTGGCGAGCTACCCTGAAATGACAGGGCTACGTCGCTCAGGGCCCGTTCCGTGCGGGCGGCCTGTGGCTGTTGCCACTTGTGCCCAGGGTCTGGCTTTTGCCTTTCCATTGGCCTTGGCCAGCAGCAATCCTTCCCGGGACAAGGGGGGTAGGTCTGCTTCAGGTGGCTACCCGCAGCGCCCGTTGGACTGGTGAGTTGACCCCTCCCCCGCCTTAGGGCGTGGGGAGCGGCATCCGGGCGGTTAAAATTTAGCGGTGGATTTTTCCCTGTCAGGGGTGCACCTAGTAATTGGGTTGCCCCCCCCCTGGCCCTAGGCCTGTACCGGTGTTCCCGCTGGGAGGGTTCGTTCCCGCTGGGAGGGTTTGTTCCCGTTCGGATTGCAGTTTAGCCCCGCCGCCATTTTGCGGCAGTTGGCTCGTGTTGCGCGGGCGCCATTTTCTCCCCGGTGGCGGTTTGTAGTATTGCGCCCTGTGTAACTGCCTTGCCCTTGTTTGGGAGGGTCGCCCTTGCTTGGGAGGGTCGCCCTTGTGGCCATGTCCGGATCCCGGTCCCCCCCCCGTTGGGTTAATGATCCACGTGGGGACTGTCCCTTTTTAGGTGGCGATTTAAAATTGGCGGGCCTACGGCGAGGGGTGCGGGATTCCGCCCCCTCCCCAGTTGAGTGGTCAGGTTGCCCGCGACGCCCATCGGTGGACTTCGTC
>BLSH010553851.1:0-16022 GCA_018402905.1 Glandirana rugosa | reverse complement strand
AATAGCATTCAGTTTTGTTTGCCTAGTGCAAAAGGAGTTGACTGGGTTCCCTTGGGGACCTGCGTTTTCTGCATGAAAATTTTCTCTGAGGAAAAAATGAAGACTTCTATCAAGTAGCCGGCTTTGGCATAGAGCGGATATCACGAATCCAAAGCTTTGCCCTACCCGGCCAACTCCTGGCGAGCTACCCTGAAATGACAGGGCTACGTCGCTCAGGGCCCGTTCCGTGCGGGCGGCCTGTGGCTGTTGCCACTTGTGCCCAGGGTCTGGCTTTTGCCTTTCCAGTGGCCTTGGCCAGCAGCAATCCTTCCCGGGACAAGGGGGGAAAGTCTGCTTCGGGTGGCTACCCGCAACGCCCGTCGGACTGGTGAGTGGACCCCTCCCCCGCCTTAGGGCGTGGGGAGCGGCATCCGGGGCAGTTAAAATTTAGCGGTAGTTTTTCCCTGTGAGGGTTGCACCTACTAATTGGTGTGCCCCCCTTCCCACCCCCTAGCCCTCCCCCCCCCCCCCCCGGCCTGTACCCGTGTTCCCGCTGGGAACTTTCGTTCCCGCTGGGAACATTCGTTCGGATTGCAGTTTAGCCCCGCCGCCATTTTGCGGCGGTTGGCTCGTGTTGCGCGGGCGCCATTTTCTCCCCGGTGGCGGTTTGTGGTATTGCGCCCTGTGTAACTGCGCGCGCTTTCTCCTCAGAGAAGCGGCAACTGCACGTGTGGTACAGTCCCCAGGCGCGCTTTTTTTCTCTCACAGCGCTGACAGGCTACAGGGCTAGAAGCAGCAGGTTTGGCTGGCTCCTTGGGGTGTTGGTTTAAGTGGGCTTGTCCTCCCAGGCTCCCTGGTTGGTTTCAGGTGGTGGTGGTGATTACGTGGGGGGGGCGTCCCATTCAGGCCTATGTCTGGGGACGGCGACGCAGCGGCTATGGACCCTGCAGGGCCCTCTGAATTTGAGCCGGCAGAGCAGCGCGCTCCGCACAAGCCCCTGCGGTCACTTTGGACCTTTTGCGGGCTCTTTTTGTGGAATTCATTCCAAAGGTGGTTACTGCTCCGGCTCCGGAGCCCCCCACTAAGCGTTTGGCCCCCCATGTCTCCTCAGGCGAGGATTCAGATCATGAAGTCGCTTCGGTTGTCACAGGGACCCCCCGTGGAACTCTCTGAAGGCGAATTTGTCCTCTCAGATACTGAAGAGGACCAGGGGACCTCAGTGGCGCGCGACAGGGCAATTGTGGCGGCATTAATTGCTGACATTCGCCAGGCCCTGAGCCTTGATCAGTCAGGGGAGGCGCAGACTTCCACTTATGTCTGTGGGTCTTTGAGGCCTCCTAAGTCCCCTAGGGCTTTTCCCTATGATCAATTTTTTGAGCGGGCTGTTTTTAAGGAATGGGGTTCCCCCAAAAATTCCTTCACCTTGCCTAAGCGTTTTGCGGTGCGCTATCCCTTTGAGGATGCTTTCCTTAAGCGGTGGGCTTCCCCTTCGGTGGACCCACCGGTGGCCCGTCTGAATAAGGCTACAACCCTTCCTGTGGAGGGTTCACCCTCTTTTAAGGACGCGGCGGATCGTCGCACGGAAATGGTGTCTAAGGCTATCATTCAGGTAGCAGGTTTTGCTATGCGGCCAGCTCTGGCCTCAGCAATGACAGCACAGTCTCTTTTTGAGTGCCTCTCCTCGGTGAGCTAAAATTTGTGTTGCAATTGTGCGAGGAATGAGTTGCATAAGGTGCAACACGTGGCGGAAGGCCTCCATTATCTGTGCGACTCCCTGCTGGACATCATGCCCATGCTGTCCAAAATTTCCGCCTTTGCAGTAATCATCAGACGGGTGTTGTGGCTGAGGTCTTGGTCGGGTGATCAGGCGTCTAAGAAGCGCCTCACGGACCTTCCCTTCCAGGGGGGTCATTTGTTTGGACCGCAGCTTGACAAAATCATTAAGGATTTCACGGGGGGGAAGAGTCTCTTTCTTCCGGAACCCAAACGGCGGGACTTTCGCCGACGACAGGGCCCTCTTTTTCTGGGCAGAAAAAGTTTTTTCGTGCCTCCGGCACAGCCGGGGCGGGTTCCAAGTCCAGGAAGGCTGGGTCTGGTAAGAGAACCTGGCAACGGAAACCCGGTAAAGCGGAGGATAAGCCCTCCTCAGCGTGACAGGTTGCCCCCGCCCATCTCTCGGGTGGGGGGCCGGTTATTGGAGTTTGCGGACTGCTGGACAGCTCACATCTCCGATCGGTGGGTCCTGGATGTGGTGTCCACCGGATACCGGATAGAGTTCAAAGCTCTGCCCCAGACAGGTTTTTTCCCTCAAACCTGAGACTCCCGCAGGGGCGTCTGGAGGAGCTGTTTGCCGCGGTCCAGTCCCTTGCGGACATGGGCGTCGTGGTGCCAGTTCCACTGGAGGAGAGGTTCTGCGGTTTTTACTCAAACCTCTTTGTGGTGCCCAAAAAGAGCGGGGTCAGGCTGATTCTAGACCTCAAAGCTCTCAACTGCTTTGTCAAAGCACAGAAGTTCAAGATGGAGTCTGTTCGCTCGGTCGTTGCCGCCCTGCATCAAAGGGAATTCTTGGCATCCCTGGACATCAGGGACGCCTATCTGCACGTTCCCATCTGCCAAAAACACCAGCGTTTTCTGCACTTCACAGTGGGAGACCTGCACTACCAGTTTGTGGCCCTACCTTTCAGTCTGGCCTCGGCTCCCAGGGTGTTCACCAAGGTGTTGGCACCGGTCCTAGCACTGCTAAGACAGAGAGGTATCGCAGTGGTAGCGTACCTCGACGACCTGCTCTTGAGGGCGGAGTCGTGAGAATCACAGCCTCTACACTAAGGGACTTCGGTTGGCTCATCAACCTGCAAAAGTCCTCGCTAGCCCCCTCATGTCGCCTGGAGTACCTTGGTCTGATTCTAGACACGGTGCAGGCGAAGGTGTTCTTGCCTCCCGACAAGCTATTGGGACTGCAAGCGGCGGTTCGGACCCTACTGTCACGCCGGAGGTCCTCCCTAAGGTTCTGCATGCGGGTGTTAAGGCTCATGGTTTCGTCCTTCGAGGCGATACCTTACGCCCAGAGTCACACTCGGCTCCTGCAGAAGGTGATTCTGTCACAGTGGGACAAATCTCCCTTATCTCTGGACAGACTGATCCGTTTGGACCACCAGACTAGGGGATCACTGACTTGGTGGCTCCGTGCTCCAGGACTGACTCTGGGGAAATCTTTTCTTCCCCTCAACTGGTCAATAATAACGACGAATGCCAGCCTGACAGGCTGGGGAGGGGTGTTGGGTCAGTTGTCTGCTCAGGGCCGTTGGTCAGCTCAGGAAGCTCGACTTCCAATAAATGTGTTGGAACTGAGAGCGATCAGGCTTTGCTTGTCCAGTTGGTCGACGAGGCTGCATGGCCTCCCTGTCCGGGTTCAGTCAGACAATGCCACAGCTGTGGCATATGTGAACCATCAAGGAGGGACAAGAAGTTCCGCGGCAGCTGCAGAGGCTGCTCTGATTCTCCGCTGGGCGGAACAACACGTTCCGGCGCTCTCCGCAATTTACATTCCGGGAGTGGAAAACTGGCAGGCGGACTTTCTCAGTCACCAGACACTGGATCAGGGGGAATGGTCCCTGCATCCGGAGGTGTTTCGCCAGATTTGCTGCAAGTGGGGCACACCAGAGGTAGACCTCATGGCGTCCAGGTTCAATCACAAGGTCGAGACCTTCGTGTGCAGAACAAGAGATCCGTTGGCAGTCGCCACGGACGCGCTGGTGGCTCCTTGGGGTCGGTATCGGTTAATATACCTCTTCCCTCCCCTGAAGCTGTTGCCTCGGGTTCTGCGCAGGATAGCTGCGGAGGGTATTCCGACGATCCTGGTCGCTCCCGATTGGCCTCGGCGCACTTGGTACGCCGATCTGGTTCGGGGGTGGCGGACGCTCCTTGGCGGCTTCTGCTTTGCGAAGACCTGCTGTCCCAAGGTCCCATCTTGCACCCTGCTTTACCCTCGCTGGGTTTGACGGCTTGGCTATTGAGGCCCAGGTATTAAGGGATCGGGGAGTCGCTGACTCTGTAATCCCTACTATGCTTAAGGCACGTAAGTGCACTTCGCGCAAAATTTATCACAGGGCCTGGAAGGCATATATTGTATGGTGCAAAGCGGGGGGTTGGAACCCTCACTCTTATTTGGTGTCCAGGGTGCTGACTTTTCTGCAACAGGGACTGGACAAGAGCCTGGCATTGAGTATGCTCAAGGGCCAGATTTCGGCCTTAGCGGTCCTTTTTCAGAGACCTTTGGCTTCCCATTCGCTGATCCGCACATTTGTACAGGGTGTACGTCATGTGGCTCCCCAGTTTCGGCCGCCTCTGGCGCCGTGGGATTTGGATCTGGTGCTCTCTGTTTTACAGAAACCCACCGTATGAGAAGATTAGGGACATTCCCTTGTCCCTTTTGTCGCAGAAGGTTGCCTTCTTAGTGGTTGTCACATCCGCGCGGCGGGTGTCGGAATTGGCTGCCTTGTCCTGCAAGTCCCCGTACTTGATTCTTCATAATGACAAGGCGGTGTTACGACTTCCACCTTCTTTCCTTCCGAAGGTGGTCTCTTCTTTTCATTTGAATGAGCATATTGTCCTTCCTTCATTATGTCCTCACCCAAAACATCCTAAGGAATTTGAGTTACACTCTTTGGATGTGGGGAGGGCCCTGTGGGTTTATTTGAGTGCTACAGCTTCCTTTCTGAAGTCTGACTCGTTGTTTGTGTCACCCGAGGGCTCCAAAAAGGGTTTGGCAGCCTCGTCGGCTACCATTTCCCGTTGGATTAGACTGACCGTGACCCATGCGCATGAGCTTCGGGGCAAGGTTCCCCCTTTTCCGGTCACGGCTCATTCCACCAGGTCGGTCAGTACCTCCTGGGCGTTTAGGCACCAGGCTTTCGGTGTCTCAGGTGTGCAAAGGAGCCACTTGGGCCTCAGTGCACACGTTTACGAAGTTTTACAAAGTTGATGTTTCAGCATCTGCGGATGCTGCTTTTGGCCGCAAAGTTTTGCGAGCAGCGGTGTGAGTGCGTCTGGCGCTCCCTGAGAGGGTTCTGTTGGGTACAGTTGTTTTTGTTTGCCCACCCCTCTAGTTTTTGGCACTGCTTTGGGACGTCCCCACGTGTCAATTAAGAAGAGCTGCGTCTGTCAGTGAACGTAAGAGAAAAAGGGATTTTATTATAACTTACCGTAAAATCCTTTTCTCTGAGTTCACTGACAGACGCAGCTCCCACCCCTCTGTTTTTTTTGTTGCACTGCTTGTGACAAACTGAATGCTATTGGCCAGCAGGGGGTTTTATAGGCTCAGGTGAGGACGGCCCCCATGGGAGGGGCCAGCCTATCCCTGATGCTTTTGCATCTGTTTTGCCTAGTCACTCCTGATAGGACGACATAAAACCCACGTCTCAATTAAGAAGAGCTGCGTCTGTCAGTGAACTCAGAGAAAAGGATTTTACGGTAATTTATAATAAAAATCCCTTTTTCTTCATCAATTTAGGCCAATATGTATTCTGCTACATATTTTTGGTAAAAAAAAAAAATCACAAGAAGGGTTTATTGATTGGTTTGTACAAAAGTTATAGCGTCTACAAACCATGGGATATGTTTATGGAATTTTTATTTTTTTTTATTTTTTTTACTAGTAATGGCGGCGATCAGCAACTTATAGCGTGACTGCAACATTGTAGCAGACAAATCGGACACTAAGTGACACTAATGACACTTTTTTGGGGACCAGCAACACTAATACATTGATCAGTGCTAAAAAATATGTGCTGTCACTGTACTAATGACACTGGCAGGGAAGGGTTTAACATCAGGGGCGATCAAAGGGTTAAATGTGTCTCTCGAGAGTGCTTTCTAACACTGTGGGTTATGCTTTAACTGTGGGAAGGCAGAGATCCGTGTTACTGCTTAGCAGAAACACAAGATCTCTGCCTTCCCTTGCCACCGAAAGGTGATCTACCTTGTTTCTCTGGAATCATCAACATGTCCCCCTGATTGGCTCCCACTGTGACCTGGAATAGCGAAATCATGTACAGGTGTGTGATTTTGCGCAGGAGAGCCACGCCCCGCAGTACGTATATGTACGGTGGTCGGCAAGTGATTAAGGGGGTCATTACTCCTGTACCAACGAAGAATGCTTTAAAGCAGGGCTCTCAAACTGGTGGCCCTCCAACTGTTGCGAAATTATAAGTCCCATAAAGCATTGCAAGATTGACCATTACAAGCATGACTCCCTTTGGCAGAGGTATGAATGCACTTGTAGTTCCGCAACAGCTGGAGGGTCAGTTTGAGACCCCTGCTTTGACCACTTGCAGACCGCAGTCTGACGGCGACAGAGTGGCTCGATATCGCAAACCGCCGTCCTATGACTGCGGCTGCGATATCCCTCACTGAGCGCGTTCGTGGAGGGGCCAGGGAGCGGGTAGGGGGAACTCGATCACCGCCGGCTACCCGCGATGCCCCCCCGCAGTGAAAGAACAGAGGTCCGTGTAAGTAAACACGGATCTCCGTTCTGTTAGAGGGGGAGGGGCTGTGATCACAGGCTTCCTGTATATGGAAGCCGTGATCACTCCCTTCCCCCAGCCAGGCCAGCCCCCATACAGTTAGAACATGCCCAGGGAACACAGTTAACCCTTAGAGCGCCCCCTCCAGGTTAATCCCTTCACTGCCAATGGCATTTACACAGTAATCAGTGCATTTTTATAGCACTGATCGCTGTATAAATGCCAATGGCCCCAAAAAAGTTTCAAAATGGTCCAACATGTCCACTGCAATATCACAGTACTGCTAAAAATCGCAGATTGCCACCATTACTAGTAAAAATAAAAACCCCAGCAATTAATTCTCATCATCCGTAAACGCGGCAGCTTTTGCGCAAACCAATCAACCGCCGATTTCAAATTTTTTTTTTTTTTTTACCAAAAATATGAGGAAGAATATAAATCGTCCAAAACCGATGGAAAAAAAATGTTTTTTTATTTTTTTTTTCATTTATATTTTAGCAAAAAGTAAGAAATTTGTTTTTTTTTGCAAAATTTTCGCTCTTCTTTTGTTTATAGTGGCGATCAGAAATGACACAGAGGTGATCAAATACCACCAAAAGAAAGCTCTATTTGTGGGAAATAAAGGACGCAAATTTCGTTTGGGTACAACGTCGCACGACCGCACAATTGTCAGTTAAAGCGACGCAGTGCCGAATCCCAAAAAGTGCTCTGGTCCTAAAGTGGGAAATCCTTCCGGGGCTGAAGTGGTTAAAGGCTTCTAGTCAAACCTTTTTACAGTTACCGACAGAGGCTTCCAGTCCATTCTGGATCTGTAGACTCTTAGAGATTCAAAAATTTCCCTTAGGAATTAATAGGCTGGTCATTGCCTCTCTCCTTTCAGGGGATTTTTTGGACTTAATAGACATCTAGGGCGCTTATTTACACATTACCATCTTTACGCCACATCCATGCTATTTGCATTTTGCAGTGGGTAATCCTTCCATGCTCTCCAGGGTTTTGCCCCTGTCTTGGTTGTTTTCCGTGTTTAGGGGGTTCATGTTGTGGGGTTCCTGGACAATCTACTGTTAAAGGAAAAGGCCTCCCTGTCTCAGTTTCTCTCCATACTGTTGAAATACCACATTCTGGCACTTTTGGACAAATCTGTCTTTGGACCGCCAAATGGCTCTGCTCTCCAAGATCAGACTCCTCCCTAGCATGGTGGATTTCCAACCCAGTGCTGGAGTTAGGGAAACCCTTTACTCCAAAGATGTGGAGGTTCTGGTGGTCTAGTAGTCCTGAATAGAGGAAGTCTGCCTTCCTGTCAACATTCTGGAGCTCATTCGGTTATCTTTTTGTGACATCTCTCGTGATGAGAAGCCAATCAAACAATGCCACAGCCGGTGCCTACATCAGTTAGCAAGGAGGCACTAAAACGTGTGCCAATGAAAATACAAGTGTACTTGATCCTCTCTTGGCCAGAGCTTCATGTTCCCATCCTGTTCATTAACCACACCCCATGTGTGGAAAATTGGCAGGCAGACTTTCTCAGTCCTTTGCTACGTTTGGAGGAGGCTAAATGTGGATGATATTCTGACATTCAGACTCAACAAACCAGGCAGTTTTATTGCTAGATCCAGGAGACCTCAAGCCTTTGCTCTGATGACCCACTTCAGATTCCCCCTTGTCTGCTCCGCAGGATGAACATGAATGGCATTCCATTTATTCTTATCATTCAGTATTGGCTCAGGAGGATGTGCTACTTGGGCGTACTAATACTCCTGGCTGGACTCTTGGTGAGCCCTTCTGGATCATCCAGATCTTTTCCAAGGGCCAGTGTTCCATCCTGCTTCTCGGTAACTGTCTTTAAAGGCATGGATATTGAATCAATGTTCTTGAAAGACACAGGCTTATCAGACTCCGATCATCCCTGCCCTCTTGAAGGCTAGAAAATTGACTTTTCACACAGTCTACCCTTGCACCTGGAAGGCTGACTTTGACAACTGCAAGAAATCCTAGAAATCCTAGAAAATGCTTAGTGGGATGTATTCTGTCCTTTGTCCAGTCTGACCTAAATCAGTAGATGGCTTTGAATACAATTAAGGGACAAATGGCCTTGGCCATTCGGTGTCAAATGCTCTTGGCCTGTCCTTAGTTTTGTTCAGGGTGTTGCAAATGTCTTTTCTGGGTACGCTCTGCTGTTTCTACCTAAATTTGGTTCTCACGGCTCTTCAGATGGCCCTTTTTTTATTAATAGGGATTTTTCTTTGTTTGACTTAACGTTTCTTGTTGGCATTACCTTTTTTTTTTTTTTTGAATTAGAAAAAGTTTTATTAAACATAATAAAAAACTTCCAATGTACATACATTTCAAGAACGGATTATTACATGTACATGTCACATTTATCGCTACGCCAGTGAGGTTTATAAGCATATCACACTGTGGAATCCTTCTCAATGATACATTGCCTTCTATAGTAGGGAACACCAACATGTCGGAATCACCCTGTAGATAATTGCAGAAGTCTGGGAAGTCCCTGGGGCTTAATTCAGGTGTATACAGCCATTGTGACCATATTCTTTCAAACCTGCTCGGGCCCCCCTATGTTGATAGATATACTGTCCCATAACAAGAGTATTCCCCATGTGCATTATCCACGAGGTGACTGTGGGTGGTGTGATCGATTTCCATTCCTTCAAAATACGTTTTCGAGCCTGAAATAGCACCCGTGAAAATTCAATCCTGGCCATCTCCTCAGGGATCACCTACCCAAGAATTCCCAGTATAAAACACACTGGGTCCAGAGGCGCATTGGTTTGAAACACCCGATTGAGTGTTCCAAGTACTGCACTCCAATAACGATGGAGCTTCGGACATCACCAGAAGAGATGGATAAGGTCCCCAGTGTGCTGCCTACACTTTCCACACAAGGGGTCTGCCACTCTACCCATTTTATGAAGCTTTTGTGGGGTGTAATGTACCCCAAGCACAATATAAATTTGTGACACTTTTTGTGCAACATTCAAAGAGCATGTAGAAATAGATTGGAGGGCCTCCATCCTGCCGTTGCAAAATATATGGGACAGAAGAGTCACACCAAAGGTGCGCCACCTGGACCCCTGCTGTAACTTAGTCAGTTCTACATATGCTAGGTTACCCCAATTTGGACTGTACTCCGTGAACCCCAGCACCCCCTGCATCTGCCTGCCCTTGTTCCATATTTTTTGGATTAATGTAAGAGTTGGCATCTGTTAGATTTATGAAACATCTGGCCCTCCAGTCCCATCGGAACAGTTTCCGTTCCAGTGCCCACCAGCATCAATTGTGCTGACGAGTCGACTGGGTTATCAGTCATGGAGCCAATTAGATGTTGCAATTGGGCTGCTAGGTAATACAGCCAAGGATTGTGCACAGCCAATCCTCCACTGAGGGTGGGGGTGAAGCCATGGGAAAGGAAAGACAGACTCTGGTAGTAGGGGACTCAATTCTTAGAAAGACAGAAAGGGCAATCTGTCACAAAGATCTGAAGCGCCGAACTGTATGCTGTTTACCCGGCGCTCGGGTTCGGCACATCACAGATCTGGTGCACAGATTATTGGGAGGGGCTGGGGAAGACCTCGGCTGTCATGTTGCATGTTGGCACCAATGACAAAGTTAGAGGAAGGTGGAATGTCCTAAAAAAAAGATATTAGGGACCTAGGAGCAAAATTGAAGATTATGACCTCCAAGGTAGTCTCAGAAAAACTACTGGTACCTCGAGCCACACCAGAGAGGAGCAGGAGATTAGGGTAGTTAACAAGTGGCTGAGGAGCTGGTGTAGAAAGGAGGGTTTCGGGTTCCTGGAGAACTGGGCCCATTTCTCAATCAGTTACAAGCTCTTTAGGAGGGATGGACTGCACCTAAATGGGGGAAGGTGCAGACCGGCTGGGAATGAGGATGGCCGACAAGCTAGATGGGCTTTTAAACTAGGCGACGGGGGAAGGGTCCAGACTTAGAAATAGCCAGAGTGGAACATAGTTCAGAGGGAAGTATTGGGGGCAGCAGTGGTAGGTCAAATGAAGAACCTAAACTTGAGGTAAGTATAGTAACAAGTCCTATAGGCAACCGAGGAGTACCCAACAAGAAATCAATAGGCGTCCATACAAAACTACGTGGCTTTTTCACTAATGCCAGGAGTCTGATGAACAAGATGGGAGAACTAGAGTTGCTACTGTATGAAGAGGAGTTCGATTTTGTGGGAATTTTTTTAGAGACTTGGTTTAACAGCTCTCTTGATTGGCTGGCTACCATTCACGGGCATTCCCTATATCGCAAGGAAAGGGGGGGCAAAAAAGGGGAAGGGGTATGCCTGTATATAAAAAATGAAGTACAAGTAAATGTGAGGGATCCACTAGTAATACTAGTGGATCAAGGGAGGAGGTTGAATCCTTATGTGTAGAGCTACAAAGGCAAGATACCAAGAGGAAAGTAATACTAGGAATATGCTATAGGCCCCCTAACCAGAGGGAGGAAGGGGAGGCGAACCTCCTATCAGTTTGGAATCGCGGAAAAGATGGGAACTGTCATTATAATGGGGGATTTTAATTATCCAGATATAGACTGGGCGGAAGGTACTGCACACTCAGCTAAGGCTCGCCATTTCCTAAATGTCCTGCAGGACAATTTCATGGGTCAGATAGTAAATGCGCCAACAAGAAAAAAAACATTGTTAGACCTTTTGATTACTAACACAGACCTGATCACAGATGTGGAAGTAAGGGGCAATCTAGGAAATAGCGATCACAGATCAATTCGTTTCAGTGTAAATCACACAAATAGGAAGCATAAGGGAAATACAAGGACACTGAATTTTAAGAGAGCCAATGGGAAATAAATTTAAAAGAGCTAATAAAAGACCAGGGTGGCTTAACTCCGACGTAAAAGCACATATAAAAGCAAAGGGGAAGGCCTTCAAAAAATACAAGACCGAGGGGTCTCTGTCAGCATTCCATAGTTACATAGTAAACGAAGTTGAAAAAAGACACAAGTCCATCAAGTCCAACCTATGTGTGTGTTTTTAATATCAGTATTAAATTGTATACCCCTCAATGTTGTGGTCCCTTAGGTGTGCATCTAATAGTTTTTTGAAATTATCTAGACTCCCAGCAGAGACTACTGCTTGTGGAAGAGAATTCCACATCCTCACTGCTCTTACCGTAAAGAACCCTCTACGCTTTTTAAGGTTAAACTGCCTTACTTCTATTTTTAGTGAATGGCCTCGTGTCTTTGTGTGCTCCCTTGCACTGAATAGTTTTGTACCTACTGTGGGGTCACCAGTACAGTATTTGTACATTGAAATCATATCCCCTCTCAAGCGTCTCTTCTCCAGTGAGAATAAGTTCAGTGCTTGTAATCTTTCCTCATAACTAAGGTCCTCCAATCCCTTAATAAGCTTGGTGGCCCTTCTATGTACCCTTTCTAATACCAGGACATCCTTCCCGAGGACTGGTGCCCAGAACTGGACGGCATACTCCAGGTTCGGCCTCACCAGAGACTTTTATAGTGGGAGAATTATTGATTTATCCCTGGAGTTGATCCCTTTCCTGATGCATGCCAACACTTTGTTAGCTTTGTTTACAGCAGCTTGGCATTGCATGCCACTGCTGAGCCTGTTCTCCACTAGGACTCCTAGGTCTTTCTCCATTCTAGATTCCCCCAGAGGCTCTCCCCCTAGTGAGTAGTTTGCTTTTTTGTTCTTGGTACCCAAATGCATTATCTTACATTTTTCTACGTTAAATCTCATCTGCCACTTGTCTGCCCACCCCATTAATTCCGATCTTCTTGCAAGCTTTCCACATCCTGTGGAGAGTTTATTGCTCTGCTTAGCTTGGTATCATCCACAAATATTGAGATTGAGCTCTTCATCCCATCCTCCAAGTCGTTTACGAATAAATTGGAAGGATTGGTTCCAGCACAGAACCTTGGGGAACTCCACTTTCTACACCAGACCATTCTGAGTACTCCCCATTTATCACCACCCTCTGGACTCGCCCTTGTAGCCAATTTTCAATCCAGGTGCTCACCCTTTGATCCATGTTGAGGGACCTTCGTTTGTACAGTAAACGTTTATGGGGAACTCTATCAAATGCTTTCGCAAAATCCAGATACACCACGTCTACAGGCCTTCCCTTATCTAGATGGCAGCTTACCTTCTCATAGAAGGTTAATAGATTGGTTTGGCAAGAACGATCCTTCATGAACCCATGCTGATTACCACTAATGATACCGTTCTCGTTACAATAATCTTGTACGTAATCCCTTATTATTCCCTCCAAGAGCTTGCCAATTAATGATGTTAAGCTAACTGGTCAGTAGTTCCCAGGGATATATCTTGGTCCTTTTTTTAATATTGGTACTACATTGGCTTTCTTCCAATCAGCTGGTATCATACCAGTCAGAAGACTGCTCTTAAAGATTAGGTACAAGGGTCTGGCAATAACTTGGCTAAGTTCCTTAACCACTTCCGTACCGCCGGACGTCATATGACGTCCTTGGGTTTGAGTGGTGATATCTGAAGGGTGCCTGCCGCAAGATCACTTTTATCAGCGGCGGGAGAGGTGCCCCCCCGCCGCTTTCCGGTCATCTCCACCGCTTACCGGACCCGCCGGCAGCGTCGGAGATGATCCGATGCTCTCCCCCCAGTGTCTGTGAGCGGCTGAAGCCGCTTACTCGGCTCCATAACACGGCCGGCGGAAATGACGTCTGCCCAACGGTCTTAAAGGGCCCGATTTTTTTTTTTTTCTTCTGTCACTTTTTTCAGATTTTTTTTTTTTTTTTTTTTTGCATTTTAGTGTAAATATGAGATCTGAGGACTTTTTGGCCCCGGATCTCATATTTAAGAGGACCTGTCATGCTTTTTTTCTATTACAAGGAATGTTTTTACATTTCTTGTAATAGGAATAAAAGTGATCAAATTTTTTTTAAAGGGGGGCGCATGCGCGGCGCGATCCGGAGCGGTTCTCACCCCCACAGCGCCTACGATCACTGGCACTATAAATATATAAGCGATCCGCTGTGGGGTCACTCAGTGCATGCCGACAGGCAAGAGAGGAGGCGCGGGACGCCCGCATTCTCACAATCTCACCCACTACCTCCTGCGCTCTACACAGAAGAAGAAGAAGATGGCGCTGAGCAGCTCTAAGGCCCAGGCTTCTAACACCACCTCCAAAGTGCAGCAGCAGCAACAAAACACCACAGAGAACTGTGAGTATACATCCCCTCTGACTAAAGCAGATTTAGATGCCAGTCTTTCTCTGATTTATGACAAACTGGCTGATAAATTCCAAACAGAAATCACAAAGGCCACTAATGCCCTCACACAGGAAATCACTTCACTGGGAGGCCGCACAGACAAATTAGAAGCAAAGCATGACGAACTCCTCTTGGCACATAATGATCTTAGAAAAGATTTTGAGGCACTCTCTGACAATTTTGATCATGCGCAAATGCAATTAGAGGATTTAGATAATCGAAACAGACGCCATAATTTGCGCATAAGAGGAGTCCCGGAAACAATCACTGAGCTAATGCCAGCTATGACAAAAGTTTTTTCAAATCTCCTCCCAGACAAAACTGCATCTGACTTTGTTTGCGACAGAATCCATAGAGCCCTGCGACCTAAACCCCCTCCAGATAAACCACCAAGAGATATTGTTTTATGCTTAAAAGACTATCTAGTCAAAGAAGATATTCTCCGTGCGTCCAGATCCACCCAGAGGATTGAGTTTGAGGGGGTTAGACTTCAGATATACCCAGATTTATCTCAGGCCACCCTAGAGAGAAGACGCGGGATGGGCGAAGTGACATCAATTTTACAATCCGCCAACATACGTTACAGATGGGGCTTTCCTTTCAAGCTCACAGTGCTACATAACGGAGCTTCGCATACAATCTTTAATTTGATGGAGGGTAAAGATCTCCTATACAAACTGGCCTTTTGGAACAGGAACAGCCTCCTAGATCTGCTCCTACTCCCAGACCATCTCCCATCTGGAATACTCCAGCCTCACGCAACACACAGAGAAGATGGCGCCAACCCTTTGGAAGTCAGGATAAATAATATATCACCACCACCACAAAAAACTTTTCATCTTATGATATGATTAACTGCACTCATAAGTTCTCCCAGTAGATGGCGTGGTTCTACCATAATTCCCTCATTCAGAGTTCAAGTCATTTCGCTCTTTTGTTTTGATCCCTTTTTTTTCTTTCTCTTTTTTCTCACTCCTCTGTTAGGTGGATGGCTCTACATCTCAATTTCTGGACAATTAACATCTCTACAAGTGCAATCTTCATATCCATAGTTGAACCTTCTTCATTTACATCATTCCATCAGGTTTTTGTGAGATAAGTAACTGAAATTATTATACCCCTTGAAATATCCATGCACTGATATACTTGCATTTCTCCATAAGGAGTATTACTCTATTCCTCACACTCAGGGCCGTGGTTATATAGATATATGGCTTATTTTTCTAACCACAGACATTTTTGTACCCCGGTAATTTTGGAACTATCCCTCACTACCCAGGTTGTTTTTCCATCTTGTTCAAAACAGGCACAGGACTTTAATACTTAGTTTTTAGTTGTTCTCTTTTTAAACTAAGAGCCTGATCGGTTTACTGTTTCTTCTGCTTGAGAAATTTTTCAGGAAGTGTTCCCGATATAACAATAACACTAATATAAACTGTTCCTGACGTTAATATTTCACTTTACTCTCTCATTTTTACTACATGTAATATTTGTGGCTTCTCCGCAGTCGCATGATTGTTCCCCCACTTGGCCACAAGGCCCTGCACTCCCTTTGTGAGCTGGGCCTTTCGGACAAGTTTTGGACAGTTTATCCATTGGTTGTATTTTGTTTGTCCGTCTCTTATTGGATGTCGGACCCCCAAGCTCCTCCTGTAGGAGTGATATTTTTTTATGTTTATTCTACTATTGAATTATATTATTTTGGAAGGTGGTGTTCTGATACTGTCCTACATGCCCTAATTTTTTTCCCTAAATATACAAATTTACTATTTTACCACTTTGAGGTGGCCTTCTCCCATGAGATAGATGGAGAGGCCCCCTCTTTATCCCCTCAATTCCATACTACTAACTATTCTATTTAACATCCAAGATGGATATAAAAATTTTATCCCACAATGTACAGGGATTTAACTCCCCGCATAAGAGAAGAAAGGCGTTCCGCCATTATAAAAGATTAGGTGCTGATATTATCCTGATGCAGGAAACGCCTTCTCCTCTTCAGGACACCCTACATCTTTCGATAAATCATTTGGGCAGTGTTTCTTCACCACACACGCCGACAAAACAAGAGGAGCTGCAATTTTCATACGTAACACTATCATTCTGGATGTGCATAAAATACACAAAGACAAGGATAGTCGCTTCATTATTATTAAAGGTACCATTAGTGGCAAATCGACCACCATTGCCTCAATTTACGCACCTAATGAGACTCATGCCAAATTTTTTTCTGAATTCTTCAACACTCTAGCTAAC
>BLSH010553715.1:352034-367813 GCA_018402905.1 Glandirana rugosa | reverse complement strand
ACTTGAAAAATTGGTGAATGGTTGGCCCGGTGAAAAAATGTAAACCACCGGTGTTCGATTTTTGTAAAAAAAAAACGATCTCTTAATGAATATTGGGGGTTTGTAATATATAAAAAAAAGTTTGTGGGATCTTTTATTTTACCGCTAACAAAGTTATGAAAAAACAGTGTGCCATAAACGCGTCGCCAGAAAGTTCGCGCAAAAAAAACCTTGTTAAAATGAAAAAACTCAATTTTTTATTCTGTTTTCATTTCAATCGGGTTAAAAAAGGTATAACACTTTCTCTTACGATACGGCTCATTTATCTATGGTATGTACTGTGCCAACTTTTAACGCGCGTGAAATTTTAAAGCGTCGCCTATGGAACTTTTTAAATACCGGACTTTGTCGCCATTCCGCGAGTGCGCGCAATTTTCAACCGTGTCATGTATGGTATCTATTTACTCGGCATAGCATTCTCTTTCACAATATGGAAAAAATTGGGCTAACTTTACTTTTGTCTTATTTTTTAACTCAAAAAAGTAAAATTGTTCCAAAAAAAACGCGCTTGAAAGACCGCTGCGCAAATACCGTGTGACAAAAAAGTATTGAAACAATCGCCATTTTATTTTCTAGGGTGTTTGAAAAAAAATATATAATGTTTGGGGGTTATAAGTAATTCTCTAGCAAAAAAAAAATGTTTTTAGCTTGTGGCCACCAAATGTAAAAAAGTGGCCCGGTTGGTAAGTGGTTAAAAAGTTCATATTAAGAAACGTCTAACCGCGGCAATCCCAATTAGAAACATAACATTATCGACCAGAGATAAAACAATTGATGCCCCCACACATAGCGTTTTGTTTTTAGGCCAAAAAGTTGAATTTTGGTCTCATCTGACCAGCACACCACCTTCCACATGTTTTCTGTGTCCTCCACATGGCTTCTCGCAAACTGCAAATGGGTCTTCTTATGGCTTTCTTTCAACAATGGCTTTCTTCTTGTCACTCTTCCATAAAGGCCAGATTTGTGGAGAGCACGAATAATAGTTGTCCTGTGGACAGATTCTCCCACCTGAGCTGTGGATCTCTGCAGGGGGGGAACACCCTAATAATGTATTACATTAGAGATGGCGCTGCTATAAGACCACCAGACAAAATGACATATTACAGCGCACACATGCAATGATGACATTAAAACCTGCAAGGCTATTTAAAAGTACCTGGACATCTTCAACCAAAATATGGGGAGTCCGTCGCACTAAATGGCCATAGAGTGCTTAGCCCACCACTGCGCCAAAGTCCCCCAACTCAGTGGGTTCTACACTAACCATAGAATGGGAGATTCTGTCTCATAACCATGGGAGCCATACACTCCTCCTAATGGGAGATCTAGAGAACTCTTCCTATGTCTCAGGTGGACACTGATTAGAGGTAATTATGAATAGGTGGGGTGCTCCAGCCCAAGAGATCTGGTCAGGATCTGCAAAAGACAAATAGGTACATACTTGGGGGCACACCCTAATAATATATTACATTAGAGATGGTGCTGATATAAGACCACCAGGCAAAATGACATATTACAGCGCACACATGCAATACCTGGACATCTGCTCCCATGGTTATGAGACAGGATCTCCCATCCTATGGATTGTGTAGGACCCACTAAGATGGGGGCCTGTGAAGTAGTAGTGGGCTAAGAACTCTATTGCCATATAGTGCGACAGACTCCCCATATTTTGGTTGAAGATATCCAGGTATTTTAAAGCTCTAAAGTAGCCTTTTAAATAGCCTTACAGGTTTTAATGTCATCATTGCAGGTGTGCGCTGTAATATGTCATTTTGTTTGGTGGTCTTATAGCAGCACCATCTCTAATGTAATATATTATTAGGGTGTGCCACGCAAGTATGTACTTATTTGTTTATGCAGCTCCTGACCAGATCCCTTGGGCTGGAGCACCCCACCTATTCATAATTGCCTCTAATTCAGCCTTTCTCAATCTGTTCAACACAGAGGAACCCTTGAAATGATTCTTTGGTCTCGGAACCCCTGCTAAAAATTAAAAATCTACAACTCATGATACATTAGTGTGATGGTGAATGGGAAGAATGATCCCAACACTTGTGGTCATTGGGAAGAATTACCCCCTTATAGATAGCTAAAAAGATCAATGATGTGATTGGGAATTTATCTGAGAGGTAGAGATTGACCATTGCTCAAGGAACCCCTAGTAACCTCTGGAGGAACCCTGGGGTTCCACGGAACCCTGGTTGAGAAGCTCTGCTCTAATTAGTGTCCACCAGAGACATAGGAAGAGTTCTCTAGATCTCCCATTAGGAGGAGTGTATTGCTCCCATAGGCGTGCGCACATAGGATGGCAGGTGTGCCTGGACACACCCTAATCACCCTGTACTGTGCAGATTCCCCCTGCTGCCTGGCTGCAGAGAAAGGGACTGGGGAATCTCTGTCCTCAGTCTCTTTCTCTGTCTCAAAAGTGAGACATCAGGGGTCTGGTTTTACCCCTGATATGTCACCAAAGCCCCCCAGCAGGGCTCCTAAAAAAAATGAATGTAAAAAATAATAAAAAAAAATTGTAAAAATAAAAATAAACTACTGACACCTATATCTTGTGGTGCACACCCTAATGTAATAGGCTGCACACACCTATGATTGCTCCCATGGTTATGAGACAGAATCTCCCATTCTATGGATAGTGTAGGACCCACTGAGTTGGGGGCCTGTGAAGTAGGAGTGGGCTAAGCACTGTATTGCAATATAGTGCGACGGACTCCCCATATTTTGGTTGAAGATATCCAGATACTTTTAAAGCTCTAAAGTAGCCTTTTAAATATCCTTACAGGGTTTTAATGTCATTATTGCATGTGTGCGCTGTAATATTACATTTTGTTTGGTGGTCTTATAGCAGCACCATCTCTAATGTAATACATTATTAGGGTCCCCCCCAAATATGTACCTATTTGTCTATGCAGATCCTGACCAGATCCCTTGGGCTGGAGCACCCCACCTATTCATAATTGCCCCTAATTCAGCCTTTCTCAACCTTTTCAACACCGAGGAACCCTTGAAATGATTCTTTGGTCTCGGGTTACGGATAGGGTTGCCACATCATCCCTTTAATCCAGGAAAGACATGAATTACACAGGCTCTGTGGCTGATTAAGGTGGTAATTAAACTCACTTAGTGCCTTATGTGCATTATATTACCTGCGTAATTCATATGTGTCCTGGATTTAAGGGATGATGTGGCAACCCTAGTTCCAGAACCCATGCTAAAAATTAAAAATATACAACTCATGATTCATTAGTGTGATGGTCAGTGGGAAGAATGCTCCCAACACTTGTGGTCATTGGGAAGAATTACCCCCTTACAGATAGCTAAAAAGATCAATGGAGTCATTGGGAATTTATCTGAGAGGTAGAAATTGACCATTGCTCAAGGAACCCCTTTGCAACCTCTGGAGGAACCCTAGTTGAGAAGCTCTGCTCTAATTAGTGTCCACCTGAGACATAGGAAGAGTTCTCTAAATCTCCCGTTATCTTGTGGTGCACACCCTAATGTAATAGGCTGCACACACCTATGATTGCTCCCATGGTTATGAGACAGAATCTCCCATTCTATGGATTGTGTAGGACCCACTGAGTTGGGGGCCTGTGAAGTAGTAGTGGGCTAAGCACTGTATTGCAATATAGTGCAACGGACTCCCCATATTTTGGTTGATGATGTCCAGGTACTTTTAAATAGCCTTTTAAATAGCCTTGCAGGTTTTAATGCCATTATTGCATGTGTGCGCTGTAATGTGTCATTTTAACCACTTGCCGACCGTCAACCGCAGGTTGACGACGACAAAGTGGCACGATAGCGCAAACTGCCATCATACGACGGCGGCTGCGAGATCGCGCACTGTGAGCGACTCGATAGCCGCCAGCTACCCGCGATGCCCCTCCCCCCTGGAGTGAAAGAACGGAGGTCCGTGTAAGTAAACACAGACCTCTGTTCTGTGAGAGGGGGAAGGGCTGTGATCACAGCCTTCCTCTACATGGAAGCTGTGATCACTTCCCTTCCCCAGTCAGGGCAGCCCCCCCAAAGTTAGAACACGCCCAGGGAACATAGTTAACCCTTAGAGCGCCCCCTGCAGGTTAACCCCTGACTGCCAATGGCATTTACACAGTAATCAGTGCATTTTTATAGCACTGATCGCTGTATAAATGCCAATGGTCCCAAAAAAGTGTCAAAATGGTCCGACATGTCCGCTGCAATATCGCAGTACCGCTAAAAATCGCAGATCGCCGCCATTACTAGTAAAAAATAAAAAAAAAATAAAAACCCCAGAAATGAATTCTCATCATCCGTAAACGCGGCCACTTTTGCGCAAACCAATCAATTACGATTTTTTTAATCACAAATATGAGGAAGAATATAAATCGGTCAAAACCGATGAAAAAAAAAGTTTTTTTGGATTTTTTTTTTTTTTTGGATTTGTATTTTAGCAAAAAGTAAGAAATTTGGGGGTTTTTTTGCAAAATTGTCGCTCTTCTTTTGCAGAAATGACGCAGCGATGATCAAATACCACCAAAAAGAAAGCTCTATTTGTGGGAAAAAAAGGACACAAATTTCGTTTGGGTACGTCGCACGACCGCGCAATTGTCAGTTAAAGCGGCGCAGTGCCGAATCGCAAAAAGTGCTCTGGTCCTAAAGTGTGAAATCCTTCCGGGGCTGAAGTGGTTAACTAATCTGAAGGCCTAAAAAGCAAATTATAAGGTATGCATAAATGACCCTGGCAATGAAATGGGTTAACTTGTCCCACTCCAATAAAAACCTTTTTGTCTGAGATTAGGCTTTGAACCGTCTTTGCTATTAATTGTTGTAGTGTTGTTCACTATTTCTATTCCGTCCATTACCTGGACATCTATCTGAGCTGTTGCACTTGCGCAGCAATTTAACCTGAAGGGCCCGCTAATGAGCGGTTATCTTACTTATTAGGAGCTCGCCAACTCCTTCTATAAATATTGGACATTGTGTTTTGTATCAGGCTGACATTAATGTAGCCTTTCTATATGAATGAAGCGTATGATAATTCAGTGCTGTTCACAGACTCGGGGTCATCTCAGGCGAGCAGCAAAGCCTTCTGGGAAAGTAGGTCACTTGTATTATACCGGCTCTGTGCATAACAAGGAAGGGAAGATGTGCTTTGACTTCTGCATTATCCACCACAGAGCTTGCTGTGTCGCTACAGCAAAACCACATTCGCCGGCGGTATACGTATTACAATAAAAGCTGCCGAAATTTTTAAAGTGGTTGTGAAGGGAGGAGGTTTTTTTTACCTTACTGCATTCTATGCAGTTAGGTATAAAACCTTCTGCGTGTAGCTCCCCCTAAATACATAATGTACCTGAGCACAATCTTGATCCAGCAATGTGCACGGGAGCCAAGGCTCTCTCAGCTCCCAGATTGGTTCAAATACAGACTCCTGCTGCGGTCAGCCTTAGCCAGTGACGAGGGAGCAAGGGGGCGGGGCTAGGGAGCAAGCGCGCATGAGTGCTCCCATAGCAAACAGCAGGGGAAGAGTTTGTTTCCCATTGTAATAGGCACAACATTTTATAGCTGAGGTTTGGTTCATTTTTCTCTGGGATATACATTGCATCAGGGAAGTATTCACAGCGCTTCACTTTTTCCACATTTTGTTAGGTTACAGCCTTATTCCAAAATGGATTCAATTCATTATTTTCCTCAAACTTCTACAGACAATACCCCATAATGACAACGTGAAAGAAGTTTGTTTGAAATCTTTGCAAAATTATTAAAAATAAAAAAAACTAAATAAATTCCATGTACATGAGTATCACAGCCTTTGCTCAATGCTTTGTTAAAGCACCTTTGGCACCAATTACAGCCTCACGTCTTTTAGTCTGATGCTACAAGCTTGGCACACCTATTTTTGGGCAGTTTCTCCCATTCTTCTTTGCAGGACCTCTCAAGCTCCATCATGTTGGATGGGGAGCGTCGTTGCACAGCCATTTTCAGATCTCTCCAGAGATGTTCAATTGGGTTCAAGTCTGGGCTCTGGCTGGGCCACTCAAGGACATTCACAGAGTTGTCCCATAGCCACTCCTTTGTTATCTTGGCTGTGTACTTAGGGTCATTGTCCTGTTGGAAGATGAACCCTCACCCCAGTCTGAGGTCCGGAGCGCTCCGGAGCAGGTTTTCATCAAGGATGTCTCTGTACATTGCTGCATTCATCTTTCCTTCGATCCTGACTAGTCTCCCAGTTCCTGCCGCTGAAAAACATCCCCACAGCATGATGCTGCCACCACCATGCTTCACTGTAAGGATGGTATTGGCTAGGTGATGAGCGGTGCCTGGTTTCCTCCAGACATGATGCTTGCCATTCAGGCCAAAGAGTTCAATCTTTATTTCATCAGACCAGAGAATTTTGTTTCTCATGGTCTGAGAGTCCTTCAGGTGCATTTTGGCAAACTCCAGGCAGGCTGTCATGTGCCTTTTACTGAGGAGTGGCTTCCGCCTGGCCCCTCTACCATACAGGCCTGATTGGCGGAGTGCTGCAGAGATTGTTGTTCTTCTGGAAGGTTCTCCTCTCTCCACAGAGAAACGCTGGAGCTCTGCCAGGGTGACCATCAGGGTTCTTGGTCACCTCCCTGGCTAAGGGCCTTCTCCCCTGATCGCTCAGTTTTGCCCGGCGGCCCACCCTAGGAAGGGTCCTGGTGGTTCCAAACTTCTTCCATTTATGTATGATGGAGGCCACTGTGCTCATTGGGACCTTCAAATCTTCGGAAATGTTTCTGTACCCTTCCCCAGATCTGTGCCTCCATACAATGCTGTCTCGGAGGTCTACAGGCAGTTCCTTGGACTTCATGGCTTAGTTTGTGCTCTGACATGCACTGTTAACTATGGGACCTTGTATAGACAGGTGTGTGCCTTTCCAGATCATGTCCAATCAACTGAATTTACCACAGGTGGACTCCAATCAAGTTGCAGAAACATCTCACGGATGATCGGTGGAAACAGGGTGCACCTGAGCTCAAATTTGAGTGTCATGGCAAAGGCTGTGAATACTTATGTACATGGGATTTTTTCCTTTTTCTTTTCTTTTTAATAAATTTGCAAAGATTTAAAACAAATGTATTTTACGTTGTCATTATGGGGTATTGTTTGTAGAATTTTGAGGAAAATAATGATGCACCGTCAACAACATTGCAAGCACATCCCACATCCTGCTGATTGCATCTTACTGTAGATATATTCCCTGCAGTGATAACGGATCCTCTTCACTACATCACATGTCCAGCACTGCAGAGGTTAACTTCCTCCTTAGCTCTAACCTTCCAGTACATTGAAGAACTCGTGATGATCATCCGCACCTTTCTGTTCTCTCCTCCATTCAGAAAAATCATTTTATTATTTTCACAGAAAGAAATTGGTCATGAACTCTATTCTGTGAATGGACGAGAGGTGGATGAATGACAGGATCCTTCCTTGCTATGTTACAGAATTGATATCCCAGGAAAACATTTTTATTTAAATTTCAGCTTTAATAGTAGTAATAATTTGCAAAAAAACATTTTCAAAAGGCTAAAAAGGTTGTAACCTCAAGGTCAATCTCGAACCCTGCTTAGATCTAGCCACTGCACATGTAGATATGCAAGTGATAGAGATGAATGGAGTCATTAACCACTTCACCTCCGGAAGAATTTCCCAGTTTAGGACCAGAGCACTTTTTGCGATTCGGCGCTGCGTTGCTTTAACTGACAATTGCGCGGTCCTGCAACGTTGTACCCCAACGAAATTTGCGTCCTTTTTTCCCCACAAATAGAGCTTTCTTTTGGTGGTATTCGATCACCTCTGCGTCATTTCTGATCGCCGCTATAAACAAAAGAAGAGCGACCATTTTGCAAAAAAAAAACAAATTTCTTACTTTTTGCTAAAATTCAAATCCAAAAAAAAATATAAAAAAACTATTTTTTTCACCGGTTTTTGCCGATTTATATTCTTCCTCATATTTGTGATAAAAAAAAATTGCAGTCGGCGTTTATTGATTGGTTTGCGCAAAACTGGCCGCGTTTACGGATGGTGAGAATTAATTTCTGGGGTTTTTATTTATTTTTATTTTTTTTACTAGTAATGGCGGCGATCTGCGATTTTTAGCGGTACTGCGATATTGCAGTGGACATGTCGGACATTTTTGACACTTTTTTGGGACCAATGACATTTATTCAGCGATCAGAAATTTAAATGTCCACTGATTACTGTATGAATGTCATTGGCAGTGAAGGGGTTAACCTGCAGGGGGAGATCTAGGGGTTAAGTATGTTCCCTGGGTGTGTTATTACTGTGGGGCGGTTAAGCTACCATGGGCATGAGAGATCTAACTGATTTCAGTGACAGGGATCAGCTAGATCACCCATGCCCGCTCATTGCGGCTTGCCGGCGGACATCGGGTCCGCCCGAGCCGCGGGCACACTCCTCAGGAGTGCGGCGGGCGCGCGCCCCCTAGCGGCCATTCGCAGATTGCCGTGTTTTCACGGCGATTCGCGGCCAGCGTCCACACTGCCGCCGTAAATATGCGGTAGGCAGTGTAGAACTGGTTAAAGTAGTTAGGTTACATAGGTTCAAGTAAATTCAATTTATTACATAGAATAAATGTGCCACTCCCTATGACATTCGTTGGTGAGATGTTCCTTGACTATCCAGGAAATAAGAAAAATAAGTTTAAGTCCCCTATCCAGACGTGATGGAAGCTAAGCGTGGGAGTTGTTTATGAAATCATGTTCACTTTTGTATGAGATGTTTTAAAGGTTACTGGAGGAGAAGGTAAGTAATGAGATAGAAATAAGATAGTTGTAAAGTAGAGAAAGCTGGGAGACCAATAATTGGGGGAAGGTGTCTCTCAACCCACCTCTCTGATCATATTTCTGTAGCGTTACCCCCTAGAGCAGCCTTTCTCAACCTTTTCAACACAGAGGAACCCTTGAAATAATTCTCCAGTCTCGGGGAACCCCTGCTAAAAATTAAAAATCTACAACTCATGATACATTAGTGTGATGGTCAATTGGAGGAATGCTCCTTACACTTGTGGTCATTGGGAAGAATTCCCCCCTTACAGATAGCTAGAAAGATCAATGATGTCATTGGGAATTTATCTGAGAGGTAGAAAGTGACCATTGCTCAAGGAACCCCTAGCAACCTCTGGAGGAACCTTAGGGTTCCATGGAACCCTGGTTGAGAAACCCTGCCCTAGAGGGCTGCTGGATTTTGGGTCCCCCTATTTCTGCAAAGCCAGGCAAACACATTTTCCAACTTCCATCCAGAGTCAGTAACCAGTCCAGCTTGTTTTTGTTGTTTTATTGAGGGAAATCAACTTGGATAGGGATGAGGGATTATGAAATTCCCATCTTGAACTTGGTAGAATAACTTGAGGCCATACTTCTTCTCTATGTACAGAATGAAACGGATCCTGGACTGTACTCCCTCTGGAATAATGTCAGTCTCTAATGGGTCAGTAGTAGAGTTGAGCGGACACCTGGATGTTCGGGTTCGGCCGAACTTCGCGAAAAAGTCCGGTTTCGGTACAGAACTTGACCCGAACTTTACCCCGGACCCCGAACCCCATTTAAGTCAATGGGGACCAAAACTTTTCGGCACAAAAATGGCTGTAAAAAAGTCCTGGCAAGTGCTAGAGGGCTGCAAAAGCAGTAGGCGATGATTTTAGAACAATAATCTGTCCCTTACAGCAACAGCTGGAACCTGACCCTATAGGAATAGGCGATGATTTTAGAACAATAATCTGTCCCTTACAGCGACAGCTGGAACCTGACCCTAGAGGAGTAGGAGATGATTTTAGAACAATAATCTGTCCCTTACAGCAACAGCTGGAACCTGACCCTATAGGAATAGGCGATGATTTTAGAACAATAATCTGTCCCTTACAGCAACAGCAGGAACCTGACCCTATAGAAGTAAGAGATGATTTTAGAACAATAATCTGTCCCTCAAAGCAGTAGACTCTACCTAGTCCAGTCAGCTCGTTCTGTAATGCAGGATGAGATGTTATTAGATCTGCGATCTGTCCCTCACAGCGCCGGCAGCATCCTCTCCCTACACTAGCCTGAGAGCATGTGACATGCAGCACTACGTGACTCCAGCTTATACAGAGGCTGGGTCACATGATGCACTGGCCAATCACAGCCATGCCATTAGTAGGCATGGCTGTGATGGCTTCTAAGGGCAAACCAGTGAAACACTTGATTGACTGCCCCTGAACTCAAACTTTTTTTCAAATGTCCGGGTTCGGGTCACCCCAAAGTTCGGTACGGACCCGAACTTTACAGCTCAACTCTAGTCAGTAGCAAAGTTCCTCTTTCAGGAGCTCTATGTCCCCTTGGTGAAACTCTCAAAGTCCCAAACTTACAGGTGCTCTATGTCTGTCTCATGTACAGAAAAATACCATCCCATCTGGCTGCATTGAAAAGTGTCCCAGAGCAAGGGATTTAGGTTAGCTGTGACACTGTCCCAATGAAAGCTTGTTTAAATGTTGCACTAGACAGCCTTCTCCTTTATTGGCCGTGGGGATAATCAGGTAGAGGTACTTACACTGTCCCTTGAATCTTGCTGCCTTGGTTAAGACTGCTGTTCAGACCTCCTGCTGTACAGGTCTTCCCATGCCAGACAGGGTGTCTCCTGGATGAGGCTGAAGGGTGGTGAAGGGGAAACTAGAAGCCCAGCCTGCAGAGCCTGCCCACTGACCTGAATCTGAATCCACAGCAAATACCCAGACTTGCTTAACCACTTCAGCCCCAGAAGGATTTCCCCCTTTAGGACCAGAGCACTTTTTGAGATTCGGCACTGAGTCGTTTTAACTGACAATTGCGCGGTTGTGCGACGTTGTACCTAAACTAAATTAACGTCCTTTTTTTCCTACAAATAGAGCTTTCTTTTGGTGGTATTTGATCACCTTTGCGTCACTTCTGATCACCGTTATTAACAAACAAAGAGCAACAATTTTGCACAAAAACCCAATATTTCTTAGTTTTTACTAAAATACTTATCCAAAAAAAATATATAAAAAAACTAATTTATTCATCAGTTTTGGCCGATATATATTCTTCCTCATATTTTTGTTAAAAAAAAAATCGCAATCGGCGTATAGTGATTGGTTTGCGCAAAAGTTGCCGCGTTTACGAATGATGAGAATTAATTTTTTTTTTTTTTACTTTTTACTAGTAATGGCGGCAATCTGAAATTTTTTGTGGTACTACGACATTGCGGTGGACAGGTCAGACACTTGTGACACTTTTTTGGGACCATTGACATCTATACAGTGATCAGAGCTATGAAAATGCACTGATTACTGTATAAATGTCACTGGCAGGGAAGGGGTTAACACTAGGGGGCGATCAAGGGGTTAACTGTGTTCCCTGGTATGTGTTACTAACTGTATGGGGGCTGGGCTGAGTGGGGGAGGAGAGAGATCACTGCTCCCATATACAGGGAGCCTACAATCACACTCCTCCCCTGTCAGAAAGGAGATCAGTTTTTTACACACACGGATCCCCGTTCTGTCACTGCGGAGGAGCCGGGTAGCCGGTGGACATCGAGTCCGCTCTACCCGCTCCCTGGCTCCCCCGATACACCCCACGATCCGTGATCTCGCAGCCGTCGTCACGATATGCGATATTGTACCAAGTTGCCGCCGTAAAGCCACGGCGGGCGGTTGGTGACTGGTTAAAGGGTGAGTTCACCTTTGATCACTTTTCCGGCTCCTCTGTGTATCAATATAGCATTCATGTACTTTTTTTGCAAAAATATCAACACTTTCCATTTAATCTACAGACACTCACCTTACTGTCCTCCATCTACGTTTCCAGACGTTTCCAGTTGTTATGTCTTACCTTCACACAGACTGTAAGTAATGACACAGGAAGGAACTGACCAGCTGACCTCATTAGCACACAGTGTGCATCATCCACCCTCCTACTTACCGCCCACTCCCAGGTGCACGTTTTTTAAATGAGATGCAATCAATCAGTGATCACCCTTCTCACTAAATTCACAAAATACAATCAGATTGCATAGTGTGTGGCCATGTTTATACACCTAAAATTACTCGTTGCGCTTTCAGTGTCATTAATTGTTATCTCTGCATAGCGGGAACTCGCATTCCCACACGCGTTGTTTTTTTTTAGAGAGGTGGGGAGGCGTTTGAACATTTTCACTCATCACACATAAGACAGCCCATCCACCTGAATGGGCCACCCTACATGCAGGAATCGTCCCAAAGAAGCTTCAGAACTTTTTTTTAGAGCGGAGTTTAGCGCGTTTTTTACTGTGAATTTTTGGTGCAGTGCATTTCTGAAATGCCAAGGAAACGCACAGATGTGAATGGAGCCTCATTGTTCTTGTGTTACCGCACCAGTTTCATTTTCAGGCAACATTCACATCTAGCATAGTGAGATTGAACGTTTCGTGGCTCGTTTTTCCTCTGACACGCATAGGGCAGCCCGTTGATTTCAATTGGCTGCACTACATGTGGTTAATGAGACATTTTGGCGTTTTGAGGGTTCTGTGTTTTATTACTGTGCGTTTTGCAGCATTTGCCCCTCGTTTTTTCACATGGCAAATGTGTGTTTGCTTCTGTGTTTGCTGTGCTGTTACCAATTAATGGCACTGAAAGTACAACTAGTAATTTTAGGTGTATAAACGTGGCCATACACTATACAATCTAATTGCATATTGGGAATTTTAGTAAGAAGGGTGATCACTGTTTGATTACATCTCATTTAAAAAACGTGCACCTGGGAGTTGGCGGTAGGTAGGAAGGTGGATGATGCAGGCTGTGTGCTAATGAGGTCAGCTTGTCAACTCCTTCCTGTGTCATGAACTAGTCTGTGTGAAGGTAAGACATTACGAATGGAAACGTCTGGAAACATGGATGGAGGACAGTAAGGTGAGTGTCTGTAGATTTAATGGAAAGCGTTGATATTTTTGGAAAAAAAGTATATGAATGCTATATTGGTACATAGGGGAGCTGGAATTTAGAAAAAAAAAGTGATCAAAGGTGAACTTACCCTTTAACCACTTGCCGGCCGCAGTCTGACGATGACAGAGTGGCTTGTTATTGCAAACCGCTATCATACGACGGTGGCTGCGACAACTAGTGCTGTGAGCGCGCTCACTGTGTCCGGGGGGGGGCCAGGGAGCGGGTGCGGTGGACTCAATCGCTGCCGGCTACCCGCGATGGCCCCCCCCACAGTGAGAGAACGGAGGTCCGTGTAAGTAAACACGGATCTCCGTTCCCATAGGGGGGAAGGGCGGAGATCACAGGCTTCCTGTATATCAGTGGTTCTCAACTCCGGTCCTCAGGACCCACCAACAGGCCAGATTTTAAATATTACCTTGGGGAGATGCAGACTAGAATACTGCAATCACTGAGCAACAAATGATATCACCTGTGATGTATTTCAGTTATCCTGCAAACCTAGTGGGTCCTGAGGACCGGAGTTGAGAACCACTGCTGTATATGGAAGCTGTGATCATCCCTTTTCCCCAGCCAGGGCAGCCCACATACAGTTAGAACACACCCAGGGAACTCAGTTAACCCTTAGAGCGCCCCCTGCAGGTTAACCCCTTCACTGCCAATGGCATTTACACAGTAATCAGTGCATTTTTATAGCACTGATCGCTGTATAAATGTCAATGGTCCCAAAAAAGTGTCAAAATGGTCCGACATGTCCGCTGAAATATCACAGTACCGCTAAAGATCGCAGATCACCGCCATTACTAGTAAAGATTAAAAAAAAAAACCCAGAAATGAATTCTCATCGTCTGTAAACGCGGCAACTTTTGCGCAAACCAATCAACACAGAATGCAATTTTTTTTACCAAAAATATGAGGAAGAATATAAAGCGGCCAAAACCGATGGAAAAATGTTTTTTTATTTTTTTTTGGGATTTGTATTTTAGCAAAAAGTAAGAAATTTGTTTGTTTTTTTTTTGCAAAATTGTTGCTCTTCTTTTGTTTATAGCCGCGATCAAAAATAATGAGGTGATCAAATACCACCAAAAGAAAGCTCTATTTGTGGGGAAAAAAGGACGCAATTTCGTTTAGGTACAACGTTGCACGACAGCGCAATTTTCTGTTAAAGTGACGCAGTGCCGAAAAAAAGTGCTCTGGTCCTAAAGTGGGAAATCCTTCTGGGGCTGAAGTGGTTAAACTACTGCGAGTCAGCTACATTTCCCTAACTAAACTGTACACTAGAGGGTGCTACACTTCCAATAGCTAGGAATATGTTGTAGTCATTCTTGGGAGTCCATGTACTTGAGGGCTTCACATTCCTGTCTAGTTGAGAAGTCATTTAAATAGAACCAAGATTTCCAATACTTGTCATATGTAACTTTGATGAGGTTCCATGCCCATTAATGGGACAAGGAACTGAGGTAAACCAGTCTGGTCCATTCAAGGTATATAGCAGTGATGGGGAACCTTGGCACCCCAGATGTTTTGGAACTACATTTCCCATGATGCTCATGCACTCTGCAGTGTAGTTGAGCATTATGGGAAATGTAGTTCCAAAACATCTGGGGTGCCAAAGTTCGCCATCACTGGTATATAGGAAGCCAGGGAGTAACTTAGCCCACCATAAACCACCTGTTAGCCTTTATCTTGCCCCTTTAAGCAAGCAGGCAGGACCCAGTGTTATTTACAGGAAATCAGTTGGTATTTTATTCCAATTAAAAACAAGCTAGTGGCTTTTTTGCAGTGGGCAGAAGGTAAAATAAAGGTGGCACCTTCTGACTCATATTGCCCGTGGGAAATACATTCTAACAACCAGAGTTTCACAAATCTCAAGCAGTTCAGGTTCATCTGAAGGTTTTAAATGGAAACCAAAAGTTTATGTTCTCAGATTCTTCATCTTCGTCCGTTATTCTCACTTTGAATCCTGTAAGACACAATCACGGTAATCATCTCAGAATTTTACAGACATTGATTACCTATTTTACATTAAAAATTCTGACACCTTTATTTAGTATTATCACTATACATTCACATATCAGATTGAACCTTCCCAATGGGAAATGAAAGACACACATCTTTTATGCATGAACATAAAAATAGCATATATTATAATATTTTTAAATATCTGCATAAAAACCCTACACTATGAAGGCTGCTGTTACTGATCTCCTTCTAAAAAAGGAAGCTGACTGACTCTCGCGTTGCCCTCACTGCTTTTTGAGGTTTCTGACCCAGATAAAATATGAAGATCAGACTTTCCAATTTCATGCATACTTCATTTGCTGTGTGCCAGTTCCATGCAAGTGGTTCACTTTAACCACTTCAGCCCCGGAAGGTTTTGCAGCTTTAGGACCAGAGCACTTTTTGCGATTCGGCACTGCGTCGCTTTAACTGACAATTGCGCGGCCGTGCGACGTTGTACCCAAACAAAATTTGCGTCCTTTTTTTCCCACAAATAGAGCTTTCTTTTGGTGGTATTTGATCGCCTCTGCGTCATTTCTGATCGCCGCTATAAACAAAAGAAGAGCGACCATTTTGCAAAAAAACCCAAATTTCTTACTTTTTGCTAAAATTCAAATCCAAAAAAAAAATATAAAAAAACATTTTTTTTCACAGTTTTTGGCCGATTTATATTCTTCCTCATATTTGCGATAAAAAAAATCGCAATCGGCGTTTATTGATTGGTTTGCGCAAAAGTGGCCGCGTTTACGGATGATGAGAATTCATTTCTGGGGTTTTTATTTTTTTTTTATTTTTT
>BLSH010553715.1:318620-351904 GCA_018402905.1 Glandirana rugosa | reverse complement strand
CAAAATGAATTTCACCATCATTTGGGAGGATAGTAAAAGTCGGTTCCTTCGACGGTAGAACCGAAGACAAACTAGATGTTGACGGTACTACGACGTGTACACTAGTCGATACTGTGGTCGGTAACCTACCAAACTGTCAAACCAAATCTCGTGTTGGTTACCGTGCACGGCCTTTACCTTGACCAAAAATTTGACCATTTACCTACCCAAATGATGGCGAAATTGACGAAGGGCTGGCGCGCGGCAGAAAAGTGCCGCCGTCAGCCCCTCGACCCGCGCGGTGGCCAATATGCAAATCGCCGTATATTTACGGCGATTCGCGCCCAGCTCCCCGACTGCCGCCGTGAAAAGACGGCGCGCGGTCGGGAAGCAGTTAAAGCGGTAGTAAACCCATCCATTTACCAGTTTAAAAACCAGTTCCATTTCCGGCACGTGCCATTGGTTGTGCTCTAAACCAAACTGTCAAACCATCCAATGGCTGGTGTCATAGCTGATCACATGTGCAGCATCATGGCAGTTGTAGATCAAACAGAAGCCAAGATGGCAGCTTCCTTGGCTGAAAATGATAGGAGGGTTTACTACCACTTTAAGTAAAACATAGATCAGGATGAGAGGTTAGCACAGGGGTAGGCAACCTTAAAGTGGTGAAGATCTACCAGAACAACACGGGAGAAGTCAAAGATCCCTGGGCACAGTGTCGCCTCCTCACACCTGATTTAAACCTCTAATTGCAGTACTACTGTGTTGCAATCATGTGCATTGCCCGGCAATCATGGGTTTAAATCAGGTGGTGAGAAGGCAACATATCTGCTCCTCACCACCTATCAACACACTCGGATCGCTTTTCAGAGGAGCAGCACTTGAATGAGCCCTTAGTTGCATTCAGCAGCGGCACCTTAGGGCTCGTTCACATGTAAAGTTGGAGGTGGTAAAAGAGCAGGATATAATAGAAGTCTATGGCTAAGCGCAGAAAACCCGCAGGAAACCTGTAGGTACACTGCACTGCACCCGCGGTGTGGGTAAACCACAGTACATCAGTGTGAAAGCAGCCCTATAGTATTATGCCCGGTGTATTGCTTCACACTGAGCTGAAGATCTTTTCTTTCCTGCTGCTGGCACCACTCTAGAGACAGCTACCTGGCATAAGAGGTGGAGTGCAGTTGGTATGACTCTGCATGGGACAGGAGTCGGCACTACAGAAGAGCCATCGGCTTATGCGGCTCTTGCTCCCTACTACAGCTCCATCTTTACAAGTAGTGCACTCTGTTTGATGCTTTGGAATGGTGGGTCAGCAAACCCAGACCGAACTCTTCCAGTTACCTGTCCGCAATTTACCGGTAGATCAAGAGCTACAGGTTGCTGACCCCCAGCTTAGCAGCTCTCAGATTTCTATCCTGAGAAGTTCACTTTAAACGAGAACGAGAAAAATGTTTCTTAGCATACAGCTGATCACTAAAGGCCTATATGGAACAGCAATTAGCTAAGGGTGCAAAAAATCTTGTTAAAAACTAAAATGTGTGATGTTATAATAACTCAAAGTCCCCTTAAACAGAACTGGGGAAATGCCCTGTCTGTTATGTCGGTCATAATTGTGTTCTGCACCGGGCTGCCCTCTTAGGTTAATCCCTTTAGTTGTTGGTGTCCTTATTTTTTTAATGTATTTCTTGCAACTACAGAACTTAAAGAGAAGCTCCATTCATATTTCTGAAAACTGTAGCTGCTGACTTTTAATAAACAGACACTTACCTGTCCCAGGATCTAGCGCTCAGGCAAGGGAGCGCCGGGGACCATCTTCAGTCCCTGGCAATAGCATCTTAACTGTGGGCACCCGGCTGTGAAGCTGCAAGCTGTCCCACTGCGTGTGCGTGACCCGCACTGCACATTGTTAATGGTCCCGCAGTCTTCTGGGACCTGTGATGCGTGGGGAGGGAGGGGGGAAAGGAGAACTTCTGCTTAGATCGCTTAAGCGTTCCGATCGGAAGTGGCAGCGGGTACATGTCAAAACTAGGCAATCATTGGGTAAGGAAATGCAAAGGCCTTGGGGATAAAAAACGTCATGTCATCATTGTCAATGAGAGGGAGAATCCCCCCTTCCCAGCATCTGAATCAGTGGAAGGAAGAATCCCTCTTCTCAAAGCACTGGTGGTTGGTAGATTAACCGAACTTCCACCCTTCCCAGACATTGATGGTCAGTTTATTCACACTAATGTGTTGCGCCAACGTACGCTACGTGCTTTGGTGCACTGTGGTGCCATTCACCCCTTACATGCATTAGTGGTCAGTGCTGTTTCCTCAACCCCCCTAAAGGCATCCATGGTCAGTGGTGTTTTTACACCTCTCACCCAAAGGAATTGTTAGTCAATGGTCAGTAGTCTCCCAAACCCAAAAGCATTGGTGGTCAGTGATGTTTTTACCCTCCCCAAAGGCATCCATGGTCAGTGGCCAGTAGTATTTTTATCCCTCTCCCCCAAATGCATTGTTAGTCAATGGTTTGTGGTCTCCCCAGCCCAAAAGCATTGGTGGTCAGTGATGTTCCCTCTCTCTAAAGGCATTGGGGGTCAGTGGAGTTCCTCTCCATGGCGTTGGGGGTCAGTGATGTTCACCCTCCACCCCAAAGGCACTGGTGGTCAGTGATGTTTTTTCTATCTATCTACACTATATTGTCAAAAATATTAGGACACCTGCCTTTACATGCACATGAACTCCCAGTCTTAGTCCGTAGGGTTCAATATTGAGTTGGCCCACCCTTTACAGCTATAACAGCTGCAACTCTTCTGGGAAGGCTGTCCACAAGGTTTAGGAGTGTCTATGGGAATGTTTGACCATTCTTCCAGAATGCATTTGTGGGGTCAGGCACTGATATTGGATGAGAAGGCCTGGCTCGCAGTCTCTGCTCTAATTCACCCCAAAGGTGTTCTATCGGGTTGTGGTCAGGACTCTGTCCAGGCCAGTCAAGTTCCTCCACCCCAAACTCGCTCATTTATGTCTTTATGGACCTTGCTTTGTGCACTGGTACAAATCAATAGGTGGAGGGGGGATTATGGTGGGGGGTTGCTTTTCAGGGGTTGGGCTTGGCCCCTTAGTTCCAGTGAAGGGAACTCTTAAGGTGTCAGTATACCAAGACATTTTGGACAATTTCATGCTCAACTTTGTGGAAACAGTTTGGGGATGGTCCCTTCCTGTTCCAACATGACTGTGCACCAGTGCACAAAGCAACGTCCATAAAGACATGGATGAGCGAGTTTGGGGTGCAGGAACTTGACTGGCATCAACCCAATAGAACACGAAGAACTGATTGGAGGGAAGGGACACACTCCCCTTCACACAGCACACAGGAACAGAGCTGAGGCTGTCAATCACAGGCTGTGTGCTGGAAATTCCTCCCCTGTCACCTTTTTTCTCTTGGTGTCAGAAAAACTTGTCAGAAATGACTCATGCTGATAACAGAAGAATGAAGCTGCAGACAGAAATGACACTTAGTGCCCTGAATAATGACAACTACACACTACAGAGGAATATGCTTTGTTCATATTTCATGTCTGAGGTTTACAATCATTTAGAGCATAGTATAGATGTGGTATTTGAAGCCCATTCTGAGAAGCTGTCTCTACGTGAGTGCAAAAGCCTAACTTCATCTTTGCAATAGCACTATTTAAAGTGATAGCAAAGCTGAAGTTAAGCTTTAAAATGTGTGATGTTCAGATGTTCAGAATTAAAGGCAAGACTCTTCACATCCGTATTTTAATTGTGCATTTAGCACTTTTCCTACAGGTCTGCTTTAAAACATGGATGAATAAATCTGACAAACTGAAATGACGATGTTCTGTACTTTTAGGAATCCAGTGAAAGGCAATGATGATTCACAGTTGGAGCCTCAGACTGCAGATCAGAATTGAACCTTGTGATTTTAGGGAGAATCCCGGATCTTCAGGAAGTGCCAATTGGGACCCTAGTATATTCTGCATGAGACACCCAATGTTTTGAGGATTATACAAACACTATGGAGTTTTCTATGTACCCGCTGCTTTCTATTACTCACTGAATCATGCTGCAATAAACTAAAAATGAAAAAAAAAAAAAAAAAGTGTGAATGATGTTAATTACTAGGAATGACGGTAATGTATTCACCACAGAAAGAGCAGAGAAACCACAAGTGTGAGACTTGCACAATTACCGAGTCTGAGGGAAAAACAATTCAACATATGAGCTTCAGTATGCAAGCAGTCCTACTGGAATGACTGATACTGGATAAAGAAAAACATGTCATTTTATAAAACCCTATGCCCTGTTCCACCCTGCACTGGGCCATTCTGGTGCCTATACTTACACTATATTACCAAAAGTATTGGGACGCCTGCCTTTACATGCACATGAAATTAATGGCATCCCAGTCTTAGTCCGTAGGGGTCAATATTGAGTTGGCCCACCCTTTGCAGCTAAAACAGCTTCAACTCTTCTGCGAAGGCTGTCCACAAGGTTTAGGAGTGTCTATGGGAATGTTTGACCGTTCTTCCAGAAGCACATTTGTGAGGTCAGGCACTGATGTTGGATGAGAAGGCCTGGCTCGCAGTCTCCACTCTAATTCATCCCAAAGGTGTTCTATTGAGTTGAGGTCAGGACTCTGTGCAGGCCAGTCAAGTTCCTCCACCCCAAACTCGCTCATCCATGTCTTTATGGACCTTGCTTTGTGCACTGGTCCAAATCATGTGGTGGAGGGGAGATTATGGTGTGGGGTTGTTTTTTTCAGTGGTTGGGCCTGGCCCCTTAGTTCCAGTGAAGGGAACTCTTAAGGCGTCAGCATACCAAGACATTTTGGACAATTTCATGCTCCCAACTTTGTGGGAACAGTTTGGGGATGGCCCCTTCCTGTTCCAACATGACTTCACACCAATGCACAAAGCAAGGTTCATAAAGACATGGATGAGCGAGTTTGGGGTGGAGGAGTCCTGACCTCAACTCGATAGAACACCTTTGGGATGAATTAAAGTGCAGACTGCAAGCCAAGATCTTCTTGTTCACATCAGTGTCTGACCTCACAAATGCGCTTCTGAAAGAATGGTCAAACATTCCCATAGACACTCCTAAACCTTGTGGACAGCCTTCCCAGAAGAGTTGAAGCTGCAAAGGGTGG
The DNA here is from genome assembly GCA_018402905.1 of Glandirana rugosa. Lineage (NCBI taxonomy): Eukaryota > Metazoa > Chordata > Amphibia > Anura > Ranidae > Glandirana > Glandirana rugosa. The sequence continues at coordinate 346,773 of BLSH010553715.1, read as the reverse complement.
GCCAACTCAATATTGAGCCCTACAGACTAACACTGGGATGCCATTAAAGTTCATGTGCGTGTAAAGGCAGGCGTCCCAATACTTTTGGTAATATATTGTACTTTTAATTGAAACTATAGGCAAAATAAAAAAAATGACTTATATGCTGCAGACTGTCAATAGCATTAACAAAGCAGTTTTTGTTTATGTAAGTCATCTCTGTAACATAGCTTTATTACTTTTGATCCTGCCAGAAGTTATGCTATTTTTCTACATCCTGTAACAGGGTGACAACCCTAATCAGAAAGGATCGAATGTAGGGTTGCCACCTCATCCGTTTAAAACCCAACACAAAATAATTACACAGGTTCTGGGACCAATTAAGGTGGTAATTAAACTAACTTGGTGCCTTATCTGCAATAAATTAGGCCCAGAACCTGTGTAATCCATATGTGTTTGGCTTTAAAGGGATGAGGTGGCAACTCTAATCGAATGGCTGCACACTCACATCACTGCAAATACGGCTTTATTGAATGAAAACATAATCCAAAAAAACATCCAAAATAGACAGGCAGGGGACCTTTGGTTGACGCGTTTCACGTGAGAGATTGTGCTTTGTCAAAACCACGATCTCTTGTGTGAAACGCGTCAACCAAAGGTCCCCTGCCTGTCTATTTTGGATGTTTTTATGGATTATGTTTTCATTCAATAAAGCCATATTTGCAGTGATGTGAGTGTGCAGCCATTCGATCCTTTCTGATTGCGGTCTCTCTGCTGGCAGTGGCAGGGTGTGCACCTCCTCACCGGCAATATGCTGAAGGTTTCCTGGGTCTGGGTCACTCACCTATGAGCAGCGCTTACTCTGTTGTAGGGTGACAACCCTGTTCATTCCACAGAGATATAACACAGCTGCTTTGTCACCTTGTGGACAGGCTAATCTAATACAGGCACACAGCGGTTGATTTACTAAAAGTGAAGAGTGCAAAATCTGGGGCAGCTGTGCATGGCAGCCAATCAGCTTCTAACTTCAGCTCAGCTCAATAAGGCTTGGGCAAACACATATGGAAGCTGATTGGCTACCATGCACAGCTGCATCAGATTTTGCACTCTCCAGTTTTAAACCAACCCAGTGTTTTCAGTGCAATTTAACCAGTTGCCGACCGTCACCTGGCGGCGGCTGCGAGATCGCAGATCGTGAGCATGCGCGTGCCGGCGGAGGCATGCTCACGTACTCACTGGGGGAGCCAGGGAGTTGGTAGGGAGGACTCGATGTCCGCCGGCAACCCGCGATTGCTCCCCCGCAGTGACAGAACGGGATCCATGTATGTAAACACACGGATCTCCGTTCAGACAGAGGAGAGGAGAGTAATCGTAGGTTCCCTGTATATGGGAGCCGCAAACACTATCCTCCCCCACTCAGCCCAGCCCCCATACAGTTAGTAACACAGTGACAGGGAACACAGTTAACCCTTTGATCGTCCCCTAGTGTTAACCCCTTCCCTGCCAGGGACATTTATACAGTAGTCAGTGCATTTTCATAGCACTGATCGCTGTATAAATGTGAATGGTCCCAAAAAAGTGTCAAAAGTGTCCGACATGTCCACCGCAATATTGCAGTCCCACTAAAAATCACAGATCGCTGCCATTACTAGTAAAAAAATAAAAAATAAAAAAAAAACCCATAAATGAATTCTCATCGTTCATAAACGTGGAAACTTTTGAGCAAAACAATCAATAAGCCGATTGCGATTTTTTTTTACCAAAATTATGAGGAAGAATATACATCAGCCAAAACTGTTGAATAAATTAGTTTTTTTATATTTTTTTTGGCTATGTATTTTAGCAAAAAATAAGAAATATTGCTTTTTTTTTTTTTTTTTGCAAAATTGTCGCTCTTTGTTTGTAGCGGTGATCAGAAGTGATGCAGAGGTGATAAAATACCACCAAAAGAAAGCTCTATTTGTGGGAAAAAAAGGATGCAAATTTTGTTTGGGTACAATGTCGCACGTCCGCGCAATTGTCAGTTAAAGCGACGCAGTGCCGAATCGCAAAAAGTGCTCTGGTCCTAAAGGGGGAAATCCTTCCAGGGCTGAAGTGGTCAAAGCAGAGCTTCACTCAAAAGGCCTATTCCCCTGCTCTTTATTAACAAATGGCACTATTTTTGGAGGAGGAAGCGAGCGGGTACCTAGTTTTGACCGATCGCCTAGGAAGTTCTCCTTCCCCCTCCCTCTTCGCAGTCTTCTGGGACATGACAAAAGTCCCAGAAGACTGCAGGGCCATTCACAATGCGCACAAAAGCCACAAGCTGTCACAGCTGGGTGCCCACAATAAAGATGTCGCCGGGGACCGAAGACCGGTGGAAAAAAGGACTCGGGTGAGCACAGAGCTGGATCCTGGGACAGGTGAGCATCTGTTTATTAAAAGTCGGCAGTTACATTTTTTGTAGCTGCTGATTTTTAATTTTTAAAAATTAGATTGGAGATCCTCATTAACCACTTCCACACCACCTACCGTGTATTTACGGCGGCAGTGTGGACGCTGAGCGCGAATCGCCGTAAAAAAAACGTCGATCTGCGAATGGCCACTAGGGGGCGTGCGCGCCTGCCGTACTCCTGAGGAGTGTGCCCGCGGCTCAGGCAGACCCGATGTCCGCCGGCGAGCTGCGATGAGCGGCCACAGCCAAAGAACGGGGAAAAGCCGATGTAAACACAGCGGTTCCCCGCTCTGTTAGTGGGGGCATAGGAGATCTACTGATCCCTGTCACTGGGATCAGTTAGATCTCTTATGCCCATGGTAGCCCAGTCCCCCCACAGTTAGAACACGCCCAGGGAACACAGTTAACCCCTAGATCTCCCCTGCAGGTTAACCCCTTCACTGCCAATGACATTTATACAGTAATCAGTGTACATTTAAATTTCTGATCGCTGTATAAATGTCATTGGTCCCAAAAAAGTGTCAAAAATGTCCAACATGTCCGCTGCAATATCGCAGTACCGCTAAAAATCGCAGATCGCCGCCATTACTAGTAAACAATAAAATAAAAAATAAAAACCCCAGAAATTAATTCTCATCATCCGTAAACGCGGCCACTTTTGCGCAAACCAATCAATAAATGCCGATTGCGATTTTTTTTTTTACCAAAAATATGAGGAAGAATATATATCGGCCAAAACCGATGAAAAAAATGTTTTTTTATATATATTTTTTTGGATTTGTATTTTAGCAAAAAGTAAGAAATTTGTTTGTTTTTTTGCAAAATTGTCGCTCTTCTTTTGTTTATAGCGGCGATCAGAAATGACGCAGAGGTGATCAAATACCACCAAAAGAAAGCTCTATTTGTGGGGAAAAAAGGATGCAAATTTAGTTTGGGTACAACGCCGCACAACCGTGCAACTGTCAGTTAAAGTGACGCAGTGCCGAATCGCAAAAAGTGCTCTGGTCCTAACCTGGGAAATCCTTCCGGGGCTGAAGTGGTTAAGAGACACACATAAACCTACGTCCAACTTTTTTAAGTAGTTAAAACAAGTTTTGTTTTTTTTTTGGAAAGAGGGTTTGAAAGGGTAGTTCACCTTTCCCAAAGAACTGTCCTGGGAGTTTTTCCTTTTTTTCTATACTTTGGGAGGTACGTAAGTGGCCTACACCTACAGCAGGGGCATTATTCATTTTTTGTCAAAGCTGAAGACTTGGTTTTCATCTACAGACATGGCAGTGTAATATGAATTTTCCCAACCCCTGTAACTGTCCCTTTTGATAGTCTGTTAAAGGAAGTGAGAAAAAAGGGATCTACTGGCAAGATCCTGCCTTGCTGCATTGAACCCTTCTACTCATCTGTAAAAATTCCCATTCTTCTTGGTATGGGGAAGCAGATGACTCGCCTCCACCACAATCGTCAGGTATCTCAAGAAACCAGACTCATTAATTTTTGTACAGACAAACTAATATTATTGTGTGTGTATTGGGTACCCCCCCCCCGTCCGAAACAGCTTCAGAGGAAGCCTTGAAAAGAACACCTTAGATCAGGGGTAGGGAACCTGCGGCTCTCCAGCTGTTGTAGAACTACATTTCCCATCATGCTTCTGGGAGTAATTGTATCCATCAGCCTTGCAATGCCTCATGGGAAATGTAGTTCTACAACAGCTGGAGAGCCGCAGGTTCCCAACCCCTGCCTTAGATGGTAGACAAACATTGACTACCACCTCTCCTCCTCTTATGAAGAAGTCCAGCAATTATGATGATAAAACTAATTTTCCCCTCATTATGATTTTGTTCACTTCAGTCGCTAACCAGGTAAGGATGGTACTGTAGACCGATCAAGAGGAAGCAAGCCCTATCAAAGACTTACTGTAGATCACACTTTATCGTGAATATTATTGAATCATCAAACCTGGGACCACTGACCATATCTTCTCCAACCATCACCAGTGAACAGGGCAACCCTGAGCTACCTAAACCTGCTTATAGAAAAAGCATCAGCTGTTACTTAAAATAAAATAAAAAACGTCATAAAAAAACATTACATGGAACCTTAGGGTTCCTCCAGAAGTTGCTGGGAGTTCTTTGAGCAGCAAACAATTTCTGCCTACCAAATAAGTTACCACCAAGTTAACACCAATGATCTTTTTTGCTACCTGTAAGGGGAGAATTGTCTGACTTACCACCAACTTAAAGAGCATTTTAACCACTAATCACCAATCTAGGGGGGCTCTTTTCCACTGATCATGAATCTAATAGACACATCACTCACCACCAATGTAAATGGGCACTTCACTGACTATCAAGGTAAAAGGGTGCTTTTCCACTGACCACCAATTTAAGGGGGCACTTTTCCACTGACCATCAATGTAAGGAGCACTTTATCCATGACCACCAATTTAAATAGGGCCCTTTTCCACTGGCAATGTAAGGAGCACTTTTCCGCTGACCGTCAATGTAAGAGGGCACTTGTCCACTGACCAATAATGTGAGAAAGCACTACAGTTTTACAGCCTGTCTTGTCATATATTGGCTAGGTGTCATGTACCTAATCGGAGACTGAAATGACCAGGTTGGCCTCTCTTGTATCCCCAGCCCAGGTCCCACTGAAGATGGAACAGGGAGTACCGAGGGACAGGAGGAACACGAGTGCCTGCAGGTGTTGATAGGAATGCTTGCAGCAGGCAGGCTGCCAGAACATCAGGTCAGGAACAGTAACTATGTAAGGAGATCCAGCCGAAGTTGAAGGAGCACTGTACATGGGCTGCAGCTTCCAGATGCGAGACTTGTCAGAGCTCACAGCAGATTTGAGACAGGAACTCATTGTGGTGAGCAGAGCTGGTACAAATGACAGAAATGTAGGCACTTAAACAAGTTGTGGGAACAGAACTAGAAACAGAAGTGTGGTCACAGGAATAGCCAAGGTCAACAGTAGACGGGCAGCGAGGTACAGAATCATAAGGGAGAGATGTGGTCAGTAACAGAGCCGGGGTCAGGAACTGGCTACAAGACAGAAACAGGATCCAAGTTCAGGTCAGAGACAAGCTGAGTCTGCAACAAGGGAACTAACAGAGTAGAAGCAGGACGCAGGGAATAGCTGAAAGACCAGTCAGCACTTAAGCATGAGCAGAAGAATCCTTAAAGTGATTGTAAAGGTTCCTTTTTTTGTTTAGTAAAAATAACAAACATGTTATACGTACCTACTCTGTGCAATGGGTTTTGCACAGAGCAGCCCGGATCCGCCTCTTCTGGGTCCCCCTGGTGGCACTCCTGGCTCCTCCCCTCCATCGGGTGCCCCCTTGGAGAGCCGCTCTCCCTGGGGGCACCTGTGCAGGCACGCTCCCGAGTCCCACTGCCACGTCCATAGACACAGGCAACGGGACTCGACAACCTCCCCCCCCCCGCTCCCATGTCACTGGATTTGATTGACAGCAGCGGAAGCCAGTGGCTCCTGTTGCTATCAATCTATCCAATGATGAGAGAGATAGTGGCTGAAGCCACTGGGTTCATGCTCAGCGCTGGAAAGGATCGGGTGCAGGTAAGTAAAAGGAGGGCTCTGGGGGGGAGCTGCAGCAAAAAAGGGTTTTCACCTTAATGCAAAGAATGCATTAAGGTGAAGAACTGTGAGACTTTACAACCCCTTTAAACAGCCCGTCTGGCACCAACATGCACTGTGTGCGCACGTGTGCACTTGGTCACCATTCTGCCGAGAATGCCACGTGCTTGCACATTTCTGCAAGTTAAAAGTCTGATAGGCATTCCCTGACACTAGGTTTCAAATACATTAAGTACATTGCATTCGTTATTCTTTTACTTTATTCTTTTATCCACAAATTACAGATCATGCGAATGTCCTGTGGGTTGTAAATAATATTGATTAAAAGCAAGGGTTCATTGAGACCTAAAAGTTAAATTTAAGCTTGAGAAGGGCTGATTTAACTTAGTTTCTTGCCATGTGATGGTGGGTTAATTCAAAACCACAAAAAAACAACTACTGCACAAAAAAATTACAAGCTCATTCCAAACAAAGGTGTTTTGAGCAACCACATCCTGAATGTGTGCCCTATTAAAGCGCTAACTGTGGCATTGCACAATAACAGATAATAAACCCATGACCCACCCAGTGTGCCTCTTTTTTGTCCAGATGCAAACCACAGCCCTTAATTATAATCAACATCAAAGTGTAATTTTTTATATCATTGCAGAATTGTAAAGGTCAAAGTCAAAGTTTGATTCTTAATTTAGGAGAACTTTTCCCCATCAAGCACTATCACAAAACACACATTAATGTCGCATTCAGAATAGATCAAGTTTTGCGTGGACAGCAATTAGCCCAAGGCAGACATTTTCTCAGGCTTGTAATGATTAAAACTGCTGTCAATATTTCAGATGTTTTTAAAGTTTTTTGCTGCATATTTATTATGACTCCTTTTTCCATCCCTTTAGATAATTAACGCATTACCTATAAATTGTTGCATGGTCATTTACCAATATAAAATAAAATGATCCCTGTGTAAGCTTGCAAATGCATATTTTGTCTTTATTACCAAAAAAATATACATCTACTTGTTTAATTATTTCAGGCATGTTACATGCAATTAGTTATATTATATCCAATGAGCAAAAATGGAAAATTCAGCACAATGAGCACAGGGGTTAATTCTGTGCAATTTAAACTTACAGAGTGTAAAAATATCTTGAAATGTATTAGTCTGCAAAAGAGAAACAAGCTGCATTTGATGTTGTAATACATCCCCACATCTTTCATCACAATAGTATAAATTCATAAATATAATAATGCATGCAGGGATTTCACTACCATCTGTTATATTCTCATTTTAACAGTCATAATACTTTGCAATTTTCTAAAGCAGGGTTAGGCAACCAGCAAGAAATTAAGATGTACCTGAAAAACATGGAAGAGATCAAAGATCACTAGAGTGCAGAATGGCATTTATTTATTGAGTTAAAAACTCCAATTAAAAAGTACTTACATGTACAAAAATTATATATATAGCGCTCGCACGTATTGCTACTAGATATTGATTGATGCTGATGTAATAAAAAATATTAAAATATATAAAAAAATATTATGAGGATTAAACTTTGTGCTAAACTAATAAATGTCAATCATAAACAAGCACATAATATTTTTTTATATAGTTTATTATTTTTTATTACATCAGCATCAATCAGTGTCTAGTAGCAATACGTGCGAGCTCTATATATATTGTTTTTGTACATGTATCTAGTGGTATCCACTTAGTGTATAGCAGCTGCACATAGTGATCACTTAGTCTATATCCATTAGCGCAAATATATTGACTTTTAAAAAGTACTTACAGCTTTGAGGTGCTTTGCCTTTCACATGTCCCACATCAACACTTTGGGGCTGATTTACCAAAACTTTGAAAGTGTGAAATCTGGTGCAGCTCTTCATAGAAACCAATCAGCTTCCAGTTTTTTTTTGTCAAACCTTAATCAAACAAGCTGAAGTTAGAAGCTGATAGGCTATCATGCACAGCTGCACCGGATTTTGCACTCTCCAGTTTTAGTAAATCAACCCTTTTGTCTCCATGGAATATTCATACCTGACTTATGATCTTCCTGCTAACACAGGTGTGGCTTGCAGGGCATGGAAAAAAGGCTTGAGGGTCAACCTCTTTGATGTCAACTGGGAGTTCATAAATACTACAGTACATAAATTCTTCCTGAGCGTCAATGTCCAAGAAATTGGCTACAAAACTCCACACAACATGGTACCGAACTCTCACTTTCTTACACAAAATTGCCCAATGGTTTTGGAGCATTTTTAACACTGCTGTGCAACAGAGGAAGGACATGTAACGGAACCGACCCACTCCGCTTGAGTACTTCCATCAGAATACTGCTTGCTCCAGTCTGGACATCAGATATCAAATATTCAGCCCCACATTACAACCACAGAACTAGGCAGGACTCGTTTTGGCTTCTGAACATGGAATGATTTATTGGGCAAGAACACAGCATATATACACACCATGGGAAAACTTTACCTCCCTCTCATCCTGATCGTCTTATCCTAACAATACAAACTGCACACAGGACACATTATCATAAGCATAAACACAGCAAACCTTCAAACAATACAAGAAGACCTCATTAGCAGATGGACCGTCTCCTCTATTGAAGTCCATGGAATCCACATTTAAGCAATGCTTTGATTAATCAGGGTGTGGAGACGGCATGGCAACAGTCTACAAGGCTCATACATTGGTCCATCATTCTGATACAGTGGAATTAATTTATCATAGATTTCTTGAGGGATATTGATAAATATTACTGTCCCATCTGCAGTAATCCAACTTACGTTCTCAGAGTCCATTAAATAGCTGTCCAATTTCTTGGTCACCCTGTTTCCCTAAAAGACACAGGGTGACTTAGACATAAGAGGGGCCTGGTGAGCTGAGACAAGGGTTTCCCAACCTCTGCAAGGGATTCTGGTTTCCATGGGCCCCCTGCTCAAAGTGAGTCTTGTCACAGGACATTTCCTACTGATTAAAATATATCCTGAATTATCAAGGCAGTGACCATTTACATTCTTGATTTCGCTCCTTCCCAATATCTTCTTCGCCATACATCCTTACTAAGGGAATATTACAAGAAGTCCCTGCCCATGCATACGGTCAATGTGGCTAGAATGTGTAATCCACACATTGGAGAACAACACAAATACCTATGTAGCCATGTGCTCCCTTGAGAGTAGCTGGTAGTAGTGGTTCAACTTATAACTGACCTCAATTGCACCATATTTCACACATCCGTAGACACTGACCAAGCTGGCTCATGTTTTTGTTGTTTAATTTAGGGGAAATAACTTGGATGGGGATAAGAGATGACTGTGGGATGCCCAAAGAATTATAGTAAACAAAGTCCACATACACTCCTGTATATGCGCACTTCACTGCAGACGTCCCTCTGCAGGCTGTTACTCCTCACAACTCTCCAGCACTCTACTTACTGACCGTTTCTCATACTGTTCTCTCTCCAGCACAGATCTTAGTAAATCATCACTCCATTACTTCTCTCCAGCACCAAACTTAGTTTCCAGCTTGAAAGGAAATTTATCAAGCTTCTCTGTTCCTTTCTCTTCACCGCGGCTAGTACATGGCGAGGCCTACTCTCAGCAGAACCTCTGGAACACCCATTACAGGCCAGGAATCACGGGCCCCTGAATGTGTTGCAAAAAGCACTTCAGTGCTAGACGGGCCTTTGATGGACTACAACTCAATCGGACAATCGGCCATTACACAGAGACTGAGCCATTAGACAGACAATTGGCTATTACACAGGGACTGAGCCATTAGACAGACAGGCGGCCATTACACAGGGACTGAGCCATTAGACAGACAATCGGCCATTACACAGGGACTGAGCCATTAGACAGACAATCGGCCATTACACAGGGACTGAGCCCCTTTTTATTTTTTACTAGTAATGGCAGTGATCTGCGATTTTTAGAAGTACTGCGATATTTTGGCGGACATGTCGGACCATTTTGACACTTTTTTGGGACCATTGGCATTTATACAGCGATCAGTGCTATAAAAATGCACTGATTACTGTGTAAATGCCATTGGCAGTGAAGGGGTTAACCTGCAGGGGGCAGGGAAGGGGTTAACTGTGTTCCCTAGGCATGTTCTAACTGTGAGGGGGCTGGGCTACCATGGGCATAAGAGATCTAACTGATCCCAGTGACAGAGATCAGTAGATCTCTTATGTCCCCACTGACAGAGTGGGGAACCGCCGTGTTTACATCGACAGTTCCCCGTTCTTTCACTCTGACAGCTCATCGCGGCTCGCCGGCGGACACATTGCTGCAGAGTGTGACAGGCACGAGAGTGCACTGCCGGTGGTGCACTCTCGCCCCTTAGCTGCGCGTCCGCAAATCGCCACCTATTTACGGCGATTCGCAGAATAGAGCCATACTGCCGCAGTAAAAAGGTGGCACGCGTTCGGGAAGTGGTTAAACAGTATAATAATCCAGCAGTATACTTCGGAAGATGAAAAGGTGAAGATAATGACACTCCAAGTGGTGAATATAAATGTAAGTGCGAAGCCTGAGATGGGATATAACACCACAAGATGGTTTAGATCAGGCATCCTCAAACTACGGCCCTCCAGCTGGCATTGTAAAACTCTGACATTCACAGACATGACTAGGCATAATGGGAATTGTAGTTCCTGAACAACTGGAGGGCCATAATTTGAGGACCCCTGGATCAAGAGTGTCTTACGGAATGGTTAAATTTCTTTAATGGAGTGGGCTTGAAGCTGCATGAATTAATCCTTAAAAGGAAAAAAACTCAAGATGTTGAAACTTGAGTCTAAGATACGAGACTTGCAGCAACAACTCGAACCCATTAAAGAGACACAGCAGGTGATAGATTTCAATAACAGGATTAAAAAGAGATTGGAGAAAGTGGACAGAGATACACAAAAAAAGAAAATAAAAAAGTTTCAGAGGGATTATATGGAGTTCAAAAATAATCGGGCTTATTCTTGGCAAACAAATGGTCTGAATAAGGATACATCTAACATGCAGGGAACGATGTCCAGTCAGGGAACTGATATAATTGACTCTCCCGGGGTAAATAATCACATTTTGAGTGACGACTTTCAGACTCCTCGGGGTAAAAAGAATAAAAGAGGACCCAAGGGAGGCTACATGAGAGGGACAGCACGAGGACATAACCCAGTTGAGACTCCTTTCAGTCCCAAAATAAGGGATTCACCTTATCATGTGGCTACCTCTAATCGATACGCAGCATTAGAGAATTATCATGAATCTCAGTACCCCACACCTCGACAACAGAACCATTTTTTAGGAATAAGCCGAGGGAGACTATTAAGGGGAAGAGGCCACCCTTACAGACAGGAGACACCAATTATGGGACACCACATGAATCATCCACCTCCATGGGAAAGGAATTATCCACCTCCATGGGAAAGGTGGGATTACCCACCGACACAAAGATCCTATGCCCCTCTAGAACAGAGGAGGGACAAACCCGTATCCATGGAAAAAAGAGAGGTAGAGGGTGCAGGGCAGGCATTAGGACCCAAAAAAAGAAAACTAGACACACATTAGGAGGTATATATAGCCTGACAGACATACAATTGGCACCTAGTGAGACTAATATTCTAAATCTGGGCTTAAAGTGTGGACTAAAAAGAGAGATTAATAAGTTCAATGTGTTTGTGGATGTCCACAAATATATGAGGACTCTGAATATTAAAAGGTTCTTCCTAAATAAAACGTCCCATCCCACGGCAACGGGGAATGTCGAGACTGGTGTTATAAATAGTGGCTTAAAGAATAAGTCACTTTTTAACCCACCCCAAAATGGGGCGCACCATTTAGATGTATTTAAAGGTCTAGTCCTGAGGGATTTAGAACAAATTGTACCTAAGAAATGTGTTAACCCTAACCATATTGAAAAAGGCATCAGAGATTTGGAAATCCGCAAAGAGGTGATCATTAGGCCCGCGGACAAAGGGGGTGGAGTGGTCATTCTCGATAAGAACTTTTATGTTACACAATTAACTGAGATGTTGGGAGATACCAACACTTATCAACAGCTAGGTGGGGACCCAACAGCCCAATATAGAAGGGATTTAGAAAATTTAGTTGAGGGAGGTTTTCGGGCAGGGGTATTATCCAGGAAGGAAAAAAGGTACTTGGTACCCATAAGCACCCGTATTCCTACCACTTATACCCTGCCCAAAATACACAAAGACCCCCTTAACCCACCTGCCCGTCCCATATTCAATGGGATAGGGTCGGTCTCCTCAAGAGTGGGGGAATACGTGGATCATTTCTTACAGGGTAGTGTAGTGAGGACTAAGGCCTACCTAAGGGACACAAAGAATTTCCTGCAACTTTTAAATCAGGTATCATTAAAGGGAGATTCAGAAGTGTTCCTGGTTACGGCTGACGTGTCCTCTCTTTACACGGTCATACAGCATTAGGATGCACTATTAGCCCTCAATTGGGCTTTTAGTCAGAGGGAAGACCTCCCCCATAATCAAAAAATCTTTCTTAGGAACTGTTTGGAATTCTGCCTTACCCATAACTTTTTTTGGTTTAATGGGTCATTCTTTAACCAAAAGAGGGGCGTTGCTATGGGGGCAAGATTTGCCCCCCAGCATCGCCAACCTCTTTATGGGGGAATGGGAGGACAGATACATTTTTGCTAATAGAAGAGATGAACTCCTATTCTATGGTCGATATATAGATGACCTATTTTTCATATGGAATGGTTCGGAACAATCCCTTATCGAGTTTTTTGAATTTCTAAATAACAATCCCAACAATATCAGGTTGACTAGTCAGTGGAGCCAAAGTGAGATCCATTTTCTAGATGTCACCGTCAGTAGGTTGAATAGTGCTTTGACCACCAAGGTATACTTCAAGCCTACTGACAGAAACTGTTTTTTACCCTGGTTCAGTGGGCATCATCCCCTTTGGCTAAAAAATATTCCTAAGGGTCAGATGATGCTCGTCAGGAGAAACTGTTCAGATCTTGAGTCTTTTGGTGAACAATCATTAGTATTGAGAGAGAGGTTTGAAGAAAAAGGATATAAACGAGAGCAGCTTGATAAGGTTATTAGTGAGGTATCTAATGTGTCTAGAGATTCACTATTGTGCAACGAGCCCCACATGCCTGCTCAAAAAAGTGCACATGAATTTGGATTTGTAACGGGGTATCATGAACAATATCAACAAGTTGAAAGAATATTCAAGGAGCACTGGCACGTCTTACGCATGGATAAGCTATTGGGACCGGCCTTGCCGCCCTGTCCCAGGTTTATCTATCGTAAAGGACAGAGTATAGGAGATAGAGTTGTACATAAGGTATTGGACCAGCCAACTAAACCTATGACCTTTTGGGATCGAAAGGGATTCTTTGCGTGCCGTAAGTGTAGAGCATGCAAGGAAGTAACTACAACCCTGAGGGGGGTTAATACTTTCACCTCCTATGCCAATAACACAGAGTTTAAGATCTCAGAATTCATCACGTGCAACATGACACATGTAGTGTATGCCCTGAGATGCCCTTGTGGGTTGCTTTACATAGGGAGGACGAAGCGCCCTATGAGGGTTCGAATAGCCGAACACAATATTAAGTTAGGGTTTAAAGACCATAACGTATCCCTACATTTTAAGAAATTTCACAATCTGGATCCTTCGGGTCTCACGTTCTGGGGTGTGGATCGCTTGGTTTCACCGTGGAGTGGAACCAACTTGGTGCGTGACCTGTCCAGACGTGAGACCCGTTGGATTTATTTGACAGACTCCTTGGCGCCTAAAGGTTTAAATGTAGACCTTGATATAAATTGTTTCATTAGTGATTATTAATATATGCATTGAGTTATTAGATTTATATTTATGAAGTATTTCTGTCACCTGCTAGTTATTAATTTAATGGGAGAATGTTTAATGGTAATTACCATTTTTATTTTTTCTTGTTGTTGTTTTATCTCATCCATTTAGTAGTCTGTTTATATGATATTTATGATATTTTATTACTATTATGGGTACTGTATGTTACCACTTTCCAGGCTAGTCTATAAGTGACGGTCAATTGTGACAAAAACCGCATTGGTAGCTTTACAGGTTAATATCTGGGTTTGCTGTTTTGGAGCCATCTAGTGGTTCTATTACAAGTTGCGTGGTTAACACTCAACCATGTGGTAAGGGAGACGATCCGTCCGGGTTGCCTGGAAACGAGTAAACAGCAGTAATGTGTGGGCGGTTTATGCTTAATTAAGCCTGCATAAGAGAGGTACGTCGCGCCGCTAGGCTACGCCCTCTGTTGAAGTCGGAAGTGACGAAACGCGTCAGGCCGTGGCCTAGCGACATATTGTCAGTGGATGATGCCAACGGACGGAGGAGGTGACACTCGGGAGTCGGGCTGGAACCGTACTGTTCGTGGGTGCCGACTCTGGAAGTGGTAACAAACCACATTGATTTAAAGCTTGTTTATCTTTTATGATTGTGCGTGCTGTACTAGGGGTTTGCCTGTGGGGCATAATAAATTTACGGTTTTACGCTATGTTGCATTTGCTTCTACTTCTATTTACATTGCCATGATTCATGAGGTGCTGTCACACTGGTACTGATCGATGAGTGGAAGGTTGGACATTATAGGAAGGAAGCAAGGAAGCAACTTGGCCCATTTCAGATGCTTGGGATCATCCAGGATCTACACAGGGATAATTTAACCCCTAAAGCTGAATACTTACCTATATCTGGTGAGTTTATCCCCAAAGGGGAACCCCGGTTTCTTCACGCGGTAATTGTGTGCTGGTTGAAGGGATACGTTTCACTACAGAGATTACTGCCTTTGAAACTGTGGGGACATTTTAGCGCTGCTTCAGAGAGTTTTCTGACTTTTTATATAAATGTAAGTGCGCTGAAAGATGGTAGGATTCTGCACTTTCCAGATTGGTTGGACTCACGTATCTTATGGTGCCGTGGGTCAATAGGGCTTGGTTGGGAATAAATCCCATTTGGAAACCTCCTATGGCAGGAAGCAAATCCAAAAGATGTTCTATCATAGAAGTCAATCCACGTTCAGGTGTAGACTCCATTCGATATCCAATAAGGTAGTCACATACTCATAGATATATGTAAAGACAAAAGGCTCCATATTGGGTGAGGACCGCGTGAGCATCGGCGGTTGTTTTATGTAATCGTTTTATGCCGGCTTTGTATAACCTTCCTGTAAGTGTACATCTTTTTACCTAATTAAAGTTTTAAATTGGAGTCACACTATGTGGAGCCTTTTTGGGGGCAATTGCCAGCAATGGGAATGTCCTAATCAGTGCGACGCCGCATTAGTAAGCCAACCCTTCTTTAACTGCCTGCCGACCAGCCTCCAAAGTTGTACTGCGGCAGGTTGACACGGCTGCGCAAATCGCCTTCGTACGTCAGCCACTTTAAGAGCTATAGGGGGCGCACGTGCCTGCAGCGCAACACTGGAGCCGCTGCGCATGGCCAGCGGCCGCAATGTCTGCTGGCTACCCGCGATTGTTCCTCAGAGAGGCAGAATGGGGAGCTGTCAATGTAAACAGACAGATCTCTGCTCTGTCAGGGAAGTAGAGAGAGATCTGCTGTTCCAAGTAATCCGGAACAGCGATCCATCTCTACTCCCTGTCAGTCCACTCTTCCCACAGTTAGAAACACCTCCCAGGGAACACGTTTAACCCCTTGATCGCCCCCTAGTGTTAACCCCTTCCCTGCCAGTGACATTTGTACAGTAATCAGTGGCTATTTTTAGCTCTGATCGCTGTATAAATGTCAGTGGTCCCAAAAAAGTGTCAAAAGTGTCCGATCTGTCCGCCGCAATAACACAGCCCCCCTAAAAATCGCAGATCGCCGTCATTACTAGTAAAAAAAATAATAATAATAAAAATGCTATAAATCTATCCCCTATTTTGTAGACGCTATAACTTTTGCGCGAACCAATCTATATACACTTATTGCGATTTTTTTTTACCAAAAAAATGTAGAATACATATTGGCCTAAACTGATGAAGAAATTTGTTTTTTTTTTTTTTTTTTTTGGATGTTTATCATAGAAAAAGTAAAAAATATTGTTTTTTTTTTCAAAATTGTCGCTCTTTTTTTTGTTTATAGCGCAAAAAATAAAAGCCGTGAGAAAAAAAGGACAAAAATTTTGTTTGGGTACAACGTCGCACAACCGCGCAATTGGCAGTAAAGCGACGCAGTGCTGTATCGCAAAAAATGGCCTGGTCAGGAAGGGGGCACATCCTTCCGGGGCTGAAGTGGTTAAGTGAATATCATTTGCAAGTCACCTTGCTTGCAGCTACGCTTTATAATGCTGTAATTGTTTATGTACACATTACAGGCCATCATTTTCCAAATCAGAACAGGTGAAAAAAAAAGAAAAAAACTAAAAAAAAGCTGTGGTTTGTTTGATTTCACTTTATGATTCATTTATAGTCTTACAACACCTACAATGTAGTTCAGTGTAGGAAACGGACTTCTTCAGTTTTGAGAGGTCCAAACAATGAAATTTTTTGGTTGACTCTCTGGTATAGGTTATTTTTACATTGAGCTTGGGTATATACTAAATCTTTAAAATGAAGAAAATAATATAAATATTAAAATCTTTTTCCTTCCCTGATTTTATATAAACATTTTTTGGCCATCCCTGCCTTTTTAATCACACACACACACACACACACATATATATATATATATATATATATATATATATATATATATATATATATATAATTTTTTTAACAACAAAGTTTAGGGGTGACAGGAAAAAAAAATACATATAAAATAATATTATTAATAATATAATATATGCATACATACATTTTTCCTGCCTAGCCTAAACTTTGTTGTTCTGTACCCTAACCAATATTTTTAAAATTACCTGATTTTTAGTTCAGGTTAGGTTTCCTCTTAACCTGATTCAATCAACACAGTTCTGACATTATCTGACACTAAACGTTTAAACTTCAGTAAAATGTAGGTTAACTTGAGATGAAAGAGGTATGTTCCTGATGTTTGGCTGTAAACGTGCTGGCCATTTTTGTGCATTTGGTATGATTGGTGATGTGTGCGCTCCCTTTAGGTAGAGATGATGGGTGTGTGTAATTACAGGAAGGCAAAGCAGAAATACTTTTAGGCAGAACACATATAAATAGCTATACATTGTGACACCCAGCCACTGGCTTTTACTCCCTGTCACTATGGCCACAGAGCCTCCAGTGGATGACTACACAATTTATTATTTGGAGAATGAGACAGAGACAAAAGAGTCTTGCCGTCTTGCGGAGTTGCCCCATGCCCGTTGGATTCTCCCTACCCTGTATTCTGTGTTTTTCGTGATTGGACTCATGGGCAATATAGTGGTGATCATGGTGGTGTCCAGGCGCACCTCACGACGAGCGGACACCTTCATTTTGAATCTTGCGGTCTCTGACCTGACCTTTGTCCTCACCCTACCTTTCTGGATATCCTCAGTGGCACAAGGAGGATACTGGGTCTTTGGAACGTTCCTATGTCAAGCCAGTGTGTTTGCCATCGCTGTAACCCGTTGTGCAAGTTCTCTTCTCATGGCCATCATGAGCGTTGACCGTTATGTTGCGGTCATAAGGGGAACAAAGGTGCACCCACTGCGGACAAGAACCTGCTCTATCGGGGCTTCCTGCATGATCTGGGCTGTGTCGATCCTTGTTGGATGCTCATCGCTAAAGAGCCGGGGCCTCAGCGTCGAGACCTTAGCTTGCAAGGACTCTGATGACACAGTCAGTTTAGGCTTAAGGATTGCAGTCATTTTCCTGACATTTGTGTTTCCATTTTCTGTGGTGGTTTTCTGCTACTGCCGCATGGCCAAGTACCTGTGGAACTATTTTGGTAGGCAGGTAAACAAGTTATCCAGAAAAGGGAGACCCAGGAGTCGGCACAGCTGGTTACGTATTGTCACTTGCGTTGTTGGAGCTTACTGCTTTTGCTGGCTTCCGTATAACACCCTGAACACTTTGTTTCTGATGGGTAAGCTTGGTGCTTACATACCCTGTTCAGCAGAGGAGGCTATAAAGCAAGGACTGGACGTTGCATCTGCCCTCGCCTTTGCCAACAGCTGCACCAACCCCCTCATCTATGCCCTACTGGATGTTGGCTTCAGACGCCGGGCACAACTGGCCTTGCCAAGGCTGTTGCATTCCTGCCGTTCATTAATGTCTATGGCTAGTTTAACCATGCCAACCACAAGCGCTAGTGTGGAAAGTACCAGCACCTACACTGGAAATAAATGAAAGGTGCCATTAAAGATCTATTTTTGGACTGTTTTACCTGGTTATCAAAAAGCATTGTCTGTAAAGTATTGCAGTATATTATTTATGTAATTTAGTTAATCTTGTAAAATAATTTCTTTTATAGGTTAGTGGGGTCTTTTTTTAATAAAAGATAAGAAGGTGTTTGCTTAGTGAATAAATCCTTAGATTGTTCGTTTTGAATATCCAATCATGTGTGAGAGCAATGAATAAGACATGACTGCATGATATCCAAGAACTCAGCTTCACCTTATTTACTAAACCCAGTGAATTCATTTTGCTAAGTGAATGGCCTCTTTATTAATATAAATTGAAATAAATAAGATGTAAATAACATGTTAATCTATTTGTTACATCTATATTCTGTCTATGCATGTGTAAGACTAGATAGAGTTAGATATAATTACTTTAAGTAATCTTCTTTAATGGTTTCAGTAAATCATTTTGTATCTGTACCTATATATATAGCAGTTTTATCATTCAATTTAAGCTGGCTACAAGTTATAATATAAATTACAGTTGTGTAAGTGCAATGCAATCCACTGCATTCATAATACATGAATAAAATTCTGTAAAACAGCAACAAAATAATCTGGAAAGTCTTGCATTAGACCTAAGCGGATTATAAAGGTGGTCACCCGTGCAACAATCTCTTCTTTTAACATTTTTTAATAAGTTTTGACTGTAAGATATATTCATATTTGTAAAATTTAGCCCAACTTTAGCAAATTGTGAAATCAGATAATGAAAATGATTTGAGAATGTTGAATTATCCAATCATATGAAAAAAGAAAATCCCTATATACTTATTTCATTTGCAGATAGTTGGAAAGTTAAAGTGAATATTCATACCTTTTATTGTGTGAACATTCTCAAATGCTTTGCTAAATCAGCCATTTCAGGCTCTGGCACAAGGCAGAGGAACAAAAGTTTTCTAATTAGTGCCTATTATTTATCCTTTGTGTTTTATACACACAACCCTATGAGGTTGACTTACTAAAGAAGTAGGTCGTGTTCACTTTTCAAAATGAATTTTCACTTAGCTTAGTGAATAAATTGAAAGTTTTTCTGATTTTATTTACCCAATTATGTGTAGGCAAATATCCATTTAAAAAAAAAAAAATTCCTTGCAAATGAATAGGTATTCTTTGTTAAGCGGATTTTTAACGTTGTTTCATTTCATTCACTTTCACATTACAAAGTTAAAAATGTTGCTTTGAAAGCCATCATGCTCTACTCATTTAGTAAATCAGGGTAATTTGTGACTAAAGTGAATTTTTTTTATTTTAATTGCTGTTGTGGGGAACCGAAAACACCAAACTGTGAACATTGCATAACCAATTTTATAAAAACTTATGCCTACAGTTTCATTTTGACAACAAGCTTTTTTTTTTTTCTTACGTAGCTTGTTCCATTGTGTTCTCAAAGGCTTTTGAAGCATTGACTCTTCCCAGATTGGCTTTATGTATGGGAAATGTAGATACTACACAAGGTTAATTTACTAAATGAGCAGAGATTTTTCATGTTACAAAAGAAATGTGAATAAATTAAAGCTATATTCACTTGTATATGCCAGTGCCCAATGATATGCCAGTGAAATATAAAGACATGCACAGCTTTATCTAATCCACATTTATTTATGGATGATATAACACTTATTTCAGATTTTTTTTTTTTTTTGAAAAATGACATCTAGTGTTAACTTATCAAATATAAAAATATATATCATAGAAGCATTATTTTCATTATTATTGAAAATATTGGTGTATACATTTATAATAATTACATTTTAATCTGTTTTTTTTTTTATCTGTCACTTAAAATAAAGAAAAAAAATAAAAAAAAGTTACTTTACCTTTCATCAAAAAGTTGTCCTATTCACATTTGTTTAGAAGTGCTCCTGAGTTCTAAAATGTTGAATGTTTGCTTAAAATCATCCAAAAAATGATCCTACTGGAAATGGTCTCAGTCCATTAATTAATGGAGTGATTGTTGTTAGCACTTCAGACAATTTAAGTATTGTTGGCAATAATTTAATGTTGGTGAATGATGATGACCAGATGCGGGGAAGCAGAAAATATCCAGCTTGTTGAATGCTTGAGTTAAGAGAAAAAGTATTTTGATACATGCGCAGCAATTGGAACATGACAAGAATAATCCTTATATTTCAGCAAAATCCAAACAAGAATTGTTCTTACGCTTCCTTCTATGTAGATAATTCCATAAATGCAAACATCTTTCTCCACCAAGAAAGGCATACGTTTACAAAAAACGCTTGCAGGTAACAGGAGACATAAATACGCAGACACGAGTATTGTGATCGGTCATATTACCAAAGGAGAAATGGATGTACAAAATGATAATCTGTATGACAGAAAACTGAGAACAAAATTCCAGTCACATGGATGGATTTTCCTGGTAGTAATTTGTAAGAAACACGTTTCTAAGAATTCGCACCATTTTTTTGGACAAATAATTGACCAAAATTGCACATTACTTACTCTCTTATTTTTTAAAATAGCTGTTGATGTAATAATACAAAGAGGATAAAAATTACTAGGAAAAAATAGGCCAGCAAATCCAAATTTTGTCCTGGGTTCTCCTCTACACAAGGTCCCACATGTAGCATTGGTGAACCAAAAGCAGGAGAAATATTCTATGAATCAATTCAAAATATGTGTACACATATCTACAGCTGCAAAAAAAGTAATAGCACATTCTTGGAAAACCCCCACCTTCTGCCTACAACAGTTTTTTTTACCAATATGGCCCATGCAATGTTCTTCAAAAAACTAACTGCCCATCAAAAAGACACCATGAAGAAATCTGAGGCTATCTGGCCCCCAATGGATGATTCTTTCTTTTTTTTTCACTATTGTTTTATCTACCCCTCTGATTCGATAAAACAAACATAATCCTAAACTCAAATCTCAAAAAAACCTGTGTAAAAACACGTCATGAATTTTCTTTTTACCAATATAGTCCACGCAATGTTCTTCAGAAAACAAACTGCCCATCAAAAAGACACCATGAAGAAATTTGAGGCTATCTGGCCCCCAATGGATGAGTCTTTATTTTTTTTTTTCACTGATTCGATAAAAAAACATAATCCTAAACTCAAATCTCAAAAAAATCTGTGTAAAAACACATCATTTTTTTTTTTTTACCAATAGAGCCCACACAATGTTCTTCAAAAAACAAACTGCCCATCAAAAAGACACCATGAAGAAATTTGAGGCTATCTGGCCCCCAATGGATGATTCTTTATTTTTTTTTCACTATTTTTTATCTACCTCTCTGATTCTATAAAACAAACATAATCCTAAACTCGAATCTCAAAAAAACCTGTGTAAAAACACATCATTTTTTTTTTTTACCAATATAGTCCACACAATGCTCTTCAAAAAACAAACTGCCCATCAAAATGACACCATGAAGAAATTTGAGGCTATCTGGCGTCCAATGAATGATTCTTTTTTTTTTTTTTTTTCAATATTTTTTATCTACCTCTCTGATTCTATAAAACAAACAATCCTAAACTCAAATCTCAAATAACGCCCGTGCAAAAACACTTGATGAATAAAAACAAAAAATATAATATATATATAAATTTATGTGAATACAAGCTGTACATCTTAAAGCTAAAAAAAAAAAAGCTCTAAATCAATTTTGGAGAGAGATTGCGCTCTGTAAAACTAAAATCAATAGTGTGGAATAATAAATACACATAAAAACATAAACCTTATAATGTGTAACTCCAATGCATAAATAATAAAAAATATTTTTTGAAATGAAAGTGAATAAAACATGTGATCTCTGTATTTAATTAATCCATAAGTGAAAGGAAAATGTGCCACCAAACAAAGGAAAGTGTTGCTTCTTCCCCACCGACTCACACCGCACTCACCAGAAGGATTTGACCCCCCTTTTTCAAAGTAAGGGTCAAAAATATGTTGGATATAAATCTCTGTGTGTACCAGTTGTGTTCTCTCATTGCCACTGGTATCCTTAGCTGTTATTTAGCCTCTATGTGGATAGCATAGTAGTAGTTACTATGAGAAATTCCTCTATTCTTATCCCTGGCGAGGGAGTTTCATACAGAGAGTCTTAAATTGGTTGTCAACTCTCCGCTCCCCCCCCCCCCAAAAAAATACAACCTGCAAAACAAAGGCATAATGAGCTAGTATGGCTCGCATACTAGCTCATTATGAAATACCTACAAAGCTGTTGCAGTGGCCTCGGCACACCGGTGTGGGCAGTGACATGCTGCTTCCTGGCCTGCAGCTCTGGCCAATCACAGCGTGGGCTCCAGCGATGTGGTAGGCGGAGCCGCGCTGACGTCACTCCCACGCATGCGTATGGGAGCCGTCATTTACGGCATGTTTACAGAAGAAACGGCACCCTGGGTGCCGATTCTTCAGTGCGCTTGTGGCGATGACGTCGGCACATGCAGATACAGGGAATATCTCCTAAACGGTGCAAGTTTAGGGGATATTCCCAGGACCTACAGGTAAGCCTTATTATAAGCTTACCTGTAGTTTAAAGTGGTTGTCATGAGTTGACAACCACTTTAACCTCCCTGGCGGGATGATTATTTCAGATTTTTGGTGCTGAAAGTGGTACAATTATTTTGCATGGAAATTTGACGTTTTATATTGTAGGCCTGTAATTCTTAGCAATAACTCACTTAAATCTGTCCAAACAAGAGTCTAGTAGACATCCCGGGTATGATAAAGTTTGAAACATGAAATCATAAATTATAATATAATAAATAACTATAAATAATTATCAAAAATAATAACATAATAGTAATAAAATGTATTCAATAATGTAATCAAACCAAAAATGCAGAAATTTGCTCAGTTGCAGAATTGTCGCTGTCGTCACTTTCAGTGTCTGATGATAAATTTCCCCAAAAATCAGTATCACTCAATTCTGCAAATGATTCTTATTTACTATCACTGTTTTCTAGCTGATCAAAAACCGCTTTTGACGTAAAGGGACACTTTTTGGTTGCCATGGGCATTCTCATGTTTCCAGGCAGAAAGAATGACATATATAATAAAAAAGTGCATGCAGGGCTCTGGGTAAACCACTACGGACAAAGGGGATGTGAAATGATTTCATAAGTAATGTAATCTTACAGATTACAATGTACTGTATGTATACTGTGTGTTTCACTTTTTGAATTTCCCGCCAGGCTCCGCCCCGTGCGACGCGACGCTCGCAGGGAACGGAGCCCGGCACACAGAGGCATCGGGTGGAGGACACAGCCTGCAGACATGGCGGGGGACATCGCTGGATCCAGGGGACAAGGTAATGCTGCCTTGGATCCAGCATTGCGATCCCGAGTGTGGCTCGGGGTTACCGCACTTGGTACAGAAAATTCACCCCGAGCCACACTCAGGATTACCACCAGGGGGGTTAAAGGTGCAGGAGCACTGCTATCCACAAAGAGGCTAAATAACCATTCAGGACACAAGTGAGGAACGAGAGAACACAACAGATTTATTTTATTTATTAATTTCAGGTACTTATATAGCGCAGTCAATTTACGCAGCGCTTTACATAAACATTGTACATTCACATCAGTCCCTACATTCAAGGAGCTTACAATCTAAGGTCCCTAACTCATTCATACACATACTAGGGCCAATTTAGACAGGATCTAATTTACCTACCAGCATGTCTTTGGAGTGCCCGGAGGAAACCCACGCAGGCACAGCGTGAACATGCAAACTCCAGGCAGGTAGTGACGTGGTTGGGATTCGAACCAGCAACCCTTTTGCTGTTAGGCAAAAGTGCTACCCACTACACCATACACATGGATATTTATCCCTAGAAAAATGTTGACCCTTACTTTGACAAAAAGGGGGTCAAATCCTTCTGGTGAGTGCGGTGTGAGTCGGTGGGGAAGAGGCAACACTTTCCTTTGTTTGGTGGCACTTTGTCCTATCACTTATGGATGGAATTAAAAACACAGAGCACCAGTTTTATGGACTTTAATTTAAAAAAATAATTGTTTTATTATTTATGCATTGGATTGACACATTTGTGAGGTTTATGTTTTTATGTGTATTTGGTATTCAATACTATTGATTTTTGTTTTACAGAACACAATCTCTCTCCAGAAGAAACGCAATCCTAAGAACCCTTTGGAAGCATAGACAGATAGTTACACAGAAGAAAAGGGGGAAAAAATGTCCCACCTCACAGTGTGGAACTGGGGAGGACTAAAGGGTACAAGCATGCCACATCCTCAAATAGTGATGGAAAATATCAAAAATCTGAGGCATGCAGGCATGCCGTATAATAAAAAGAATTTCTTTATTTGTTACAAAAAGGGCTAAAAGCCTTGTTCATTACATAAACACACATTGTTTAAAACCATCACAATAAAGACATGCAATGATGACATGATAAATAGCGCTGATCTCCTCTAACGCTGGCCACTGGATAGGTAGGCCGGAGAGAAGGAGATGAGCGCAAATATGATAGCAACTACCGAAATACCAAAATTGTTGTGTGGAACCCTGGTCTAATCAAATAATAATACCGATATGCAATGAATCAACAGTACATAAAATTAATAAAATAAATTAGAATTTTTTTAAAGCACCCTGCCCCCTCATGCTCACTCACAAGTGCACACGGGTCCAGCACCCATATGTAAAGGGCGATCTCACCACGCCGTATCTCCGAGAACGCAATCATTCTAACACCAGAGCTCACATTAAGGCCTCATACACACGGACGTTTCTAAAAAAATAAACAAAACGTCGGGCCTGACATCAAGGAAAAAAAGTCAGCGTTTTTCGGCGTTATGCATCACGTTTTTGAGTGTTAGTGAGCGTCTGCGTCAATAGGCATTTTTAAAACAAAATCATCCCTCTGCTATTTTTCAACCTAAAAACGTTGGCGTCAAAAAACGCCGGAAAACGCCGGTATAATAATAGGTGGCGTTTGTTGGCGTTTGTAGGCATTTGTTGGCATATTGTGGCGTCGGCGTCAAAAAATGCCAAAACATTACAGCCTCAGAACGCGATGGCTGTGGGTTCTAGTTTCAGCTCACTAACGCCGACGCCATCTACAGCTCAAAAACGCCGACGTTTTTATGGGGCCATTGACTAACATGGAGAGCTGCAAAAAACGCCAGAAAACGCCGGCGTCAAAAAAACGTCCGTGTGTATGAGGCCTTAAGGCTGGCCATACATGTCCAATTTTGCACAATTTTACATTAAACTATGTAGTGCAAAGGCCTGCCTAATTGGATACAATTGAGGCCTCATACACACAGGCGTTTTGTGACGCCATGCTATTTGGAGTTTTTTTGCAGCTCTCCATGTTAGTCAATGGCCCCATAAAAACGCCAACGTTTTTGAGCTGTAGAGGGCGTCGGCGTTAGTGAGCTGAAACTAGAACCCGCGGCCAGCGCGTTCCAAGGCTGTAACGTTTTGGCGTTTTTGACGCCGCAAAATGCTCACTACCGGCCGTACCGGCGTTAACCGGCATTTTTGACGCCGACGTTTTTAGGTTAAAAATAGCAGAGGAATCTTTTTTTTTTTAAAAACGCCTATTGACGCCGACGCTCAATAACGCTCATTAACGCCGATGCAAAACAAAAAAAACACAGATTTTTCCCTGGCGTCAGGCCCGACGTTTTTATTATTTTTTATCATACGCCCATGTGTATGAGGCCTGGAAGTTGTTTAGTTTTGACCTCATATTATATGGTTTTTGGTAAATCTAAAGGAAAATTGTACAAGAGGGTTGAACTTGTATGGCCAGCCTAAAGCTGGATACACAACATTTGTTGTTTGATTTCCTTTAGGTCCCTTTTACACTTATGCGAGTTGTCCTGCGACTTGGGACTGCAAAGTTGCATGACAAGTCGTTCCCCATGATTTCCAATGAGTAACGTTCATATCTGTACGACTTCAAGTCTCCCCAACTTCAAAGTAGTCCCTGCATTAGTTTGGTCCAATTTTGATGCAACTTGAGGTCCATAGACTTCAATGTTAAACCCTCAAAGTCGCATGCAAATCGCACCTGAATAATATAGATGCAATTTCTGTACTATTTCTGTACGACTTTGTAATATGTTTTCAGCAAAGTTGAATCAAAGTCGTACTGATCCCAAATCGTGTCGAAATCGCGGCAAAATCGCATTGCACAAGTGTGAAAGGGGACTTAGATTTACCTTCAGCTATGTAGTGCAAGGGCCTGCCTGATTGCATACAAGTTGAAAGTGTTTAGGTTTGACCTCATATTATATGGTTTTGGTAAATCTAAGAAAATTGTATAGTGTGTAGCCAGCTTAAAGCCTCGTACACACGGTGCAACGGTCGTTTGAAAATGGTTGTGCGACCGATTGTTGTACGATCATCCGACCGTTGGTACGCGCGATTAGAACAGCCGACGTGCGACGGTCATACAATAGGAGTTGGATGAGCAGACTAGAAAACTTTGGTTGTACAACAAGCGGTCGTATGACCGTTGTACCGTGTGTACAGAGAAGTTGGTCCAATAAGTTGTATTGTGCAAAACACGCATGCTCCGAAGTCAGGAACGGCCGTGTTCGGTCGTGTAAACCTACGTTCCTAATTCACAAATCACATTCACCTGAACTTCCTCTTTATACACTCGTAGCATGTCACTACGTTCGGCTTGGTCGTACGATCGCTCAGTGCATGTCAGTACGCAAGATACATCAGCCAACATAAGATTTGGTCCGTACGGTCGTACGACCGTTGCACCGTGTGTATGAGGCTTAACTCTACACTGGTAGCATGTAAAGGCTTCTACAGCGTCACCTATGGACAATTTCAGGTACTGTCGTTTTTCACAGGCTTGCTCACATTTAAATCTTGATATGTTTGGTATCTTTTAGATTTTACCCAAATGTGGGTATTATATTGTGTTTGTGTTCACTAAAATTCATTCATGTGCATTTTTTTCCTGAAAATTTGCATTTGATAAACAGCCGTTCCAAATGTATTGCAACGTAAAAAAAAATTGCAAGAATCACCATTTTATTCTCCAGGGGGTGTGCTTTTAGCAAATATATTAATGTTTGGGGGTTCTGAGTAATTTTCTAGCAAGAAATGCTGATTTGAACACGAATGTGTTTTGCAAAATGACCCCAGTAGGCAAGCAGTTAATGGCCCTGTAATCTATATCTTTCTTTCTGCCTCTTTGTAACAATCTCCTGTGAGCTCCTGAACCGATCCTTTTTCCTCTCACTTCCATTTCTTTTCAATGAGCAGTGGGCGTTAGTTGAGATCATGTACATTGCTCCTTTAATATCATAATCCATAGTCCTTCTCGGGAGCAAGCAGGAGAATGTAGCCACCCTCTAAGGCTATTTTGGGGGGGGGGGGGATACAGACTAACACCGGCACCCCCCCCCCCGAGGGAGACAAGGACGGTGGTGGTCACCCAGCACCCTAAGACTTCCTGGCCAATAGGGGCTTCCTAATTGGCCGAGAAGGAGAATAGGGAATGTTCATTTGCTGGTGCCACGCAAGTGGGTGGGATCACTGCGCCCCAAGCCCACTCTTTTTTGAGGCTTATGCTTCAAAAAAACACACCCCCGCCATTGGAATCCATGCATCTGGAACTCTGTATGTAGATTAGGGGGCCAGGCGCATGGATGGGGGTGCAGCGTCACTGTGCCCCTTATGGAGCGGCTGCCACTGGAAGGGACTTTGAGTTAAAAATGCACACTGGAGTAGAATTTTTTTAAAACTGAAGATTAGTGTCACTACAAGGCTGTGTAGAGTGGAGCCAGCATGCTGAAAAATTATTGTGATTCTCTTGTTAGCTTGTACAGCTCCATTAG
>BLSH010553715.1:304041-318610 GCA_018402905.1 Glandirana rugosa | reverse complement strand
GGGGGGGGATACAGACTAACACCGGCACCCCCCCCCCGAGGGAGACAAGGACGGTGGTGGTCACCCAGCACCCTAAGACTTCCTGGCCAATAGGGGCTTCCTAATTGGCCGAGAAGGAGAATAGGGAATGTTCATTTGCTGGTGCCACGCAAGTGGGTGGGATCACTGCGCCCCAAGCCCACTCTTTTTTGAGGCTTATGCTTCAAAAAAACACACCCCCGCCATTGGAATCCATGCATCTGGAACTCTGTATGTAGATTAGGGGGCCAGGCGCATGGATGGGGGTGCAGCGTCACTGTGCCCCTTATGGAGCGGCTGCCACTGGAAGGGACTTTGAGTTAAAAATGCACACTGGAGTAGAATTTTTTTAAAACTGAAGATTAGTGTCACTACAAGGCTGTGTAGAGTGGAGCCAGCATGCTGAAAAATTATTGTGATTCTCTTGTTAGCTTGTACAGCTCCATTAGAATTGTTTTACTACTTCTCCTGCTGTTAACCACTTGCCGACCCCCCTATAGCAATTTTACCTCTACAGGGCGGCCGCGCTGCACAGGATCACGTATGTATACATTTATATATTTATATATATATATATTCATATATGTGCGATCCTGGGATCGGGGCAACAGTGCTTGCCAGCGGCGGTTTGCTTCCACTGTGATTCTTCAAAGCGGGAGCTGATCAGCGGACCTGATGTCTGCCGCCCCCGCTGATTGTTCAGTACACAGTCAGAACGGCGGTCTGTCTATGTAAACAAGGCAGATCTCTGTTCTGTCAGGAAGGAAAGCATGGATCCATGCCTTCCCCTAGTACAAGCAACCCCCCCCCCCCCACTCCACTAAAACACCAGCTAGGCATACATTTAACCCTTTGATTGCCCCTGATATTAACCCCTTCCCAGCCAATGTCATTAGTACAGTGACAGTGTATATTTTTAGCACTGATCACTGAATTAGTGTCACTGGTTCCCATAAAGTGTCAAAAGTGTCAGTTACTGTCCAATTTGTCCTCCGCAATATTGCAGTCCCACTGAAAAACGCTGATCACCGCCATTACTAATAGAAAAAAAAATACAATTCCAGTATATATCCCATAGATTGTAGCGATAACTTTTGCGCAAACCAATCAATATACGCTTATTGGGATTCGTTTTTATCAAAAATATTTAGCAGAATACATATTGGCCTAAATTGATGAAGGAATGTGATTTTAAAAAAAAATAAAATTATTTGGAATATTTTATAGCAGAAATTAAAATATTTTTTTTTTTAATTGTCAATCTTTTTTTGGTTATATCGCAAAAAAATTAAAAATGCAGAGGTGATCAAATACCACCAAAGGAAAGCTCTATTTGTGGGGGAAAAGTACATATATCTAGTGCCACATTGCAAAAAATGGCCTGGTCATGAAGGGGGGGGGGGGTAATCTTCCAGGGCTGAAGCGGTTAACCAGTTGCCAATCTCCGTTCTGACAGAGGGGAAAGGGCGATGATCACAGGCTCCCTGTATATGGGAGCCGTGATCACTCCCCTCCCCCTGCCAGCCCAGCCCTCATACAGTTAGAACACACTGAGGGAACACAGTTAACCCTTAGAGCGCCCCCTCTAGGTTAACCCCTTCACTGCAAATGGCATTTACACAGTAATCAGTGCATTTTTATAGCACTGATCGCTGTATAAAGGTCAATGGTCCCAAAAAAGTGTCAAAATGGTCCGACATGTCCGCCGCAATATCGCAGTCCCGATAAAAATCGCAGATCGCCACCATTACTAGTAAAATATATAAAAAAATTAAAAACCCCAGAAATGAATTCTCATAATTCATAAACGGCAACTTTTGCGCAAACCAATCAATAAACGCAGATTGCAATTTTTTTCACCAAAAATATGAGGAAGAATAGAAATCTGCCAAAACCGATGAAAAAAAATGTTTTTTTTGGATTAGTATTTTAGTAAAAAGTAAGAAATATTGTTTTTTTTTTGCAAAAATTGTTGTTTTTCTTTTGTTTATAGCGATGATCAGAAATGACGCAGAGGTGATCAAATACCATCAAAAGAAAGCTCTATTTGTGGGAAAAAAGGACGCAAATTTTGTTTGGGCACAACGCCGCACAACCGCGCAATTGTCAGTTAAAGCGTCACAGTGCCGAATCGCAAAAAGTGCTCTGGTCCTAAGCTGGGAAATCCTTCCAGGGCTGAAGTAGTTAAAGTAAAACTATAGGCAAAACTTTTATTTTTATTTTGGATAAAGCAAGGAAGGGTAATAACCCGACATTTTTATTATTTTTTGCCATCTGTGTCCCATTTTGGACATTTCAGGTCACTTCCTGTTCCATAGCTAAACAGGAAGTGAGAGGAAATCGCTGTAAATTAGGGGGAATTTTTGCGGACCCCCAATCACCAGATCTAGTGTCTGCATTGGAAGATTCCCCAAAATCTTAGATTTTCTTTCACTTTCAATGATAAAGGCACCCAGTAGAAATAGAGAAGGTGAATCTCCCTAACGGGGGCACATGCAGCAATAAAAACATGGCCGGGGCTCTAATCCCTCTCCACTCTATCCAAAGCTTAAAATAAAAGTTTTGCCTTTAGTTATTCTTTAAGCTCTTCTCAGCTCATATGCTTTGTACTTTGGCTACAGCCCTATTGTAAATCTAAGAATCTCAATACACGTTAAAATCCGAACTTTAGATTTACCAAAATCATATAATATGAGGACCTACCTACACTAATCAAACAATTTGTATCCCATCAGCTTGTCAGATTCAGATTGTAATGTGTGTGGTGAGCATTTATTATCAGCATGTTCTGCCATCTTACCTGTTGCAGCCAAGCTTTGTAAATAAGACAAAAATCAGATGAAGTGAAATAAAGGGTAGTGGTATTACCAGGCAATCCACGTGTGCTGTCCCCATTCTTGTGCCCTGTCTGTGCCAGTTGGAAAGTACAATTGACTTTAAGCCCATTGAGGCAGACTGGTGAGAAAGTGACCTTGGTGTCACCTCGGTGACTCATCAGACGGCGGTGTGTACCAGCCACGCGACTTCCCGGTTTTACTCACTTCTCTCTCTTGTACCCCCGACAATGGGTAAAATATTTCCATTCTCACACTCTGCCTGACCCTTATTTCTGCCATTCACAGTAAAGATATGAATGCACTACAGTGTGCCTTAAAGCAGAACTATACAGTGCCTTGAAAAAGTATTCATACCCCTTGAAATTTTCCACATTTTGTCGTTACAACCATAAACATAAATGTATTTTATTGGGGTTTTATGTGATAAACCAACATAAAGTGGCACATAATTGTGTAGTGGAAGGAAAATGATAAATGGTTTTCAAATATGTTTACAAATAAATATGTGAAAAGTGTGGGGGGCATTTGTATGGCGCCCCCCTGAGTCAATACTTTGTAGAACCACCTTTCCCTGCAATTAAAGCTGCAAGTCTTTTTAGGGAAGTCTCTACCAGCTTTGCACATCTAGAAAGTGAACATTTTGCCCATTCTTCTTTGCAAAATATCTCAAGCTCTGTCAGATTGGATGGAGAGCCTCTGTGATCAGCAATTTTCAAGTCTTGCCACAGATTCTCAATAGGATTTAGGTCTGGACTTTGACTGGGCCATTCTAACACATGAATATGTTTTGATCTAAACCATTCCATTGTAGCTCTGGCTGTATGTTTAGGGTCGTCTTTCTGCTGGAAGGTGAACCTCCGCCCCCAGTCTCAAGTCATTTGCAGATTCAAGCGGGTTTTCTTCTAAGATTGCCCTGCCCTGCAAGATCTTCCCATCAACTCTGACCAGCTTCTCTGTCCCTGCTGAAGAAAAGCATCCCCACAACATGATGCTGCCACCACCATGTTTCACAGTGGGAATGGTGTGCTCAGGGTGATGTGCAGTGTTAGTTTTCTGCCACACATCGTGTTTTGCTTTTAGTCCAAATTGTTCAATTTTAGTCTCATCTGACCAGAGCACCTTCTGTGTCCCCCACATGGCTTCTCGCAAACTGCAAACGGGACTTCTTATGGCTTTCATACAGTAATGGCTTTCTTCTTGCCACTCTTCCATAAAGGCCAGATTTGTGGATTGCACGACCAGTGGCTGCTGGTGCTCCAGCTGGGGGGGGGGGGGGGGGGATAAGAAACCAGCCAGCCCCCTCCCCCCCCCAGGCAAACAAAGAGATTTGGGCTGTGATTGCACACAGCCGATCCACAGGTTCCAGCCATAAACATTGCTTGGCCCATAAGGGGTATACAGGTACAGGCGCTGAAGAGAGTAATTCCCCTCAGTAACTTAATGTAGGCAGATGTCTACTGTTGGGGTGTACACTGCTAATGTTACTGGTTTGCACTATGCTGCAATAAAGTTTATGTTAGTGCGTTTTTGTGTATTAGGCTGCCCCAGTTCATAGCTCTCTCCCCTTGTATCTATAGCCCTCCACAAAGGGGCAGAGCTATGAACACCCAGGAATAAGCAGACTTAAGGGAGTTGTATAGGCAGAAGGTTTTTTTCATCTTAATGCATTCTATGGATTAAGATAAGAAACCGTCTGTGTGTAGCAGCCTCGCCAGCACCCCCTAATACTTACCTGAGCCCCTTCTCTCTCCAGCGGTGTCCACAATCCCCTCCACCTTCCAGGACCCTCCTCCAGATTGGCTGAGACATAGCAGCGGTGCCATTGGCTTTCGTGGCTGTCAATCGAAGTTGGTCAATCAGGGGAGAGAATGGATACACGGAGCTCTGATTTGGCTCGTGTGCCCCCATAGCAAGCTGCTGGCTGAGGGGGCACTTGATAGGAGGAGGGACCAGGAGAGCCGAATAGAGACCCAAGAAGAGGAGGATCCGGGCTGTTCTGTGCAAAACCAACTGCACAGAGGCGGTAAGTATAACATGTTTGTTATTTTAAAAAAAAGAGCCTTTCCAACACTTTAACGGCTTCCTAATTCCTTTGGCAGCCTTATTACACAAAAACTCACTAACAAACTTTATCAAAATCTAAGGGTTTCCCTTCTACATGGCAATAGAGAGGGAGGAATGCTGCACTCCACGTGAAGCTGTACTTAACATGTGGCCTCCCTTTTGGGGTACCCAGTCGGGGTACCAGAAGTCAGATATGAACTCTTTTGAAGGGACTTTTCTTATCTGGAAGGTATGAATTGGTCATCGTGTCATATTAATTCTGTAATTGTAAAAAGGTCAGTAATTGTTCTCTGAATTACAGAATGCCTGGTCTAAAGTTCCTACAATGGGGTGCATGCAAGGCATATAAAAACAGGGCTTGTACAGAAAGGGGTGAAGACCAAATGCAAGAGGGCCACCATGGAAGGGTTAATCATGCTGTGGAGTTGGCGGAAGATACGGCCAAGTGCCATTGTCATGGGTAACCAGTGAAGTGGTGAAGAATGTTATAGCAGCCAGCCACAGAAAGGTTAGTGCCTTGGCATGGGAGATAGTAACCCTGGCAGTGAGGGGTCTGGTGAGTCTGATCTCCTTCCTAGGTTCCGGTACGCCATACCCTGGACCCTGTGCCAGCACAGGTAACCATGGACCTAGCCGTTAGGTATGGGAAGAGGAAGAGATAGGTAGATACAATAACGTGTTAAGGCTCCTTAGCATCAGAGGTCTGTGCACTGTGAATGGCGGGACTATCACTGGGAGTGAGGTGGCAATCATGGCTGTGCTGGGGGACTGGTATACAGGCTCTATTGTGTTCCCCTCATAAATTCTGCATTCAGGAGAGAGGAGAAAGTGTACAGTTACATGGGATGGGAGCTTTACAGAAAATTCTCAATGTAAGTGGAACTGTGTAAGGCAAAAGACTAATTTATAAGTAGGGGTGCCACCTTGGGGTACTGATATCACATGACTCCTTGCCTGTGTCCCGGGTATTAGTGAGCGCATTCAAGAGGGTCCTCCATTGGGTGCTTTAGCCAGGCCCACATGGGTTTGGTCCGAACCCAAAATTTAGCTGACATTGCTGGGTCAATGAGCTATGGGCACAGCGCATTGGCCCAGTAATGACAGCTAATATCTAGGTTCTGATGAACTTGGGTTTGTATAGAATCCAAGCTCTCACCCAAGCTCATTTCTATTCTTCCATAGGATAAGGAAAAGCCAAGAGGGGGTTTGTATTCACTACTAGGTCTCTTGTCTCTCTTTAAAAGTTTTGCAGATCTGGCAATAGATGGGCAAGCTGAGAATTCCCCTAGACTGCCTGGCCCAGGGTGCCCTTTTGATGTAATCTTTGTACGAGTTTCGTGTACCAATAACTTGCTTTCAGCATTAATCACAGACAGACATCAGTTAGGTTCACAGAAGAGGCAATCGTTTCAATCTACTGAGTATGAGGGTTATCACAGACTGGCATCTGCAATGTGCACTTCCTCATAGCCTCATCCCAGACGACGACTGATTTCTGAACTTCAAAAACTGCTAAACAAGGATGCGGTTTAGCAACCTCAGCTACAAATATTGCATGAACTACATGTTACGGGTAATTTTATTAAATTATTATTTTACTCACAGCTTAGAATTTCAAAAAGGAGTATGGGCAAGGCTTGTTTTGCCTATTTTCTCATGTGGTTCACAGAAGTGCACTTACTTGTCGCTGTTAGCTGACATCACAGAGCTGCTCCAGGCTATTGAAAGATCCCGACCATATTGTTAGGATCCACTCACCTTCCTGTATAACAGCTGGCTCTGCCTCTCAGTGCAAGGCTGAAAGCTGAAGCCAGCTGTGCCCACCCCTTCTCCTGCCCAGTATTCCAAGGAGCGCTGGAGGGACAGACCAGAGAGTGGTGATTGACAGTCACCGCTCTTTGCTCAGCGGCCATGTGATCGTTCAGTTCTTGGTCTTAAGGCCCGTACACGGTCCAATTAGCGACCAAAAATTTTCGTACAACAGCCTGTCGTCTGATAATCTGATTGCTACTATGCTCCATTCTACAGCTGATTTTCATTTATCATCCAACAAAAGCTGGATGAGTCGACTAGAACATTTTTGTCTGCTGACAAGGCCATGTCCGATTTTCGGCTCGTCTGTACAGAAGTTGGACCAACAAAAGTTGAAAGTACAAACACGCATGTTCGGAACCCAGGAACGACGTTCGGTCGTGTAAACCTGTGCTCATAATTCACTATTCACATTCAACTGAACTTCCTCTTTATACGCCCATAGCAGGTCACTACGTTCGTCTTTGTCGAACGATAATTTTACTCCCGTCAGTACACTAGACAAAATCATAGACAGCTGATTTTGGAAAAAATAGGACGTGCGGTCGTACGACAATCGCATTGTGTGTACGAGGCTTAAGAGTCAGTGGGGGACAGCTACAGGCATCACAGTGATGCTGCAGTATAAAGATGAGTATGTATAGTTTTTTTTAGTAACCCCACACTCCTCTTTTCACCAGGACAGAACTGCGCTATAGCCGAAAGACGGCTACAGCGCGGCTCTGAAATTCCGGGAGGACGTCCATGGACGTCCTGCCTCGTGCACGCTCCCCGCGCGCACTCGCAGCCAGCGGCGGCGCGCTCTCGTGGCCGCCGCACGCTGCGTGGGCGTGCCCGTGGGTCGGGCGGACTCTATGTCCGCCTGAGACCCGCTGATCACTTGTAGCAGCCTCAGAACGGGGAACCGCCAATGTAAACACGGCGGTTCTCCGTTCTGTGAATGGGACATAACAGATCTACTGATTCCTGTCACTGGGATCAGTTAGATCTGTTCTGTCCCGACCAGTCCCTCCCCCCCCACAGTTAGAACACACCCAGGGAACACTGTTAACCCCTTCACTGCCCCCTGCAGGTTAACCCCTTCACTGCCAATGACATTTATACAGTAATCAGTGGACATTTACATTTCTGATCGCTCGCTGTATAAATGTCATTGGTCCCAAAAATGTGTCACAAACGTCCGACATGTCCACCCCAATATCGCAGTACCAATAAAAATCGCAGATCGCTGCCAAAAAAAAATTGTAAAAACGCCATAAATCAATTCCCATAGTTTGTAGACGCAATTGCTTTTGCGCAAACCCATCAAAATACGCAGATTGCGATTTTTTTTTTACCAAAAATATGTAGAAGAATATATATTGGCCAAAACTGATGAATAATTTTCTTTTTTATATATTTTTTTGGATATTTATTATAGCAAAAAAGTTAAAAATATTGTTCTTTTTTCAAAATTATCGCTCTTTGTTTGTTTATAGCGCAAACAATAAAAACCGCAGAGGTGATCAAATACCACCAAAAGAAAGCTCTATTTGTGAGAAAAAAATGATAAAAATGTTGTTTGGGTACAACGTCGCACGACCGCGCAATTGTCATTCAAAATGCGACAGCGCTGAAAGCCTAAAATTGGTCTGGGCAGGAGGGGGGGTTTAAGTGCCCAGTAAGGAAGTGGTTAAAACAGTTTTGCCAGCATGTTCAGCAAGAATTCTGCAGCTTGATGAAGATTACATTTTCATTTTTTTTTGTGTTTAAATAATTTTTATTAATTTTAGCAAAAAGTTACAAAACACAGTACATCACCATAAAAAGCCAAGACAGTATTCATTCAATAAACTAACAAAAAAAGAAAAAGAAAAAGCTATTAATGACATTTAGATCTCATACACAACACAGCATAAGTACTAATACAAACATATGTAAAAGGTGTATCTCCTAGGACCTTATCATAATAGCCATATATATCGTAATTCATCCCTGGAAGAAGAGGCGACATGAGAGGTGGGGGCACCCCACATCTAAATGCAGAAACTCCGACCAGAAGATTACATTTTCAGCAACTAGACAGAGGTTGTCAATTGGCAGCAGGGTTGCCAACAGTCCTTAAATTTATGGACAGTACGTAAATTTGTAGAAAAAGAAAAAAAGTCAGAAACCTTTGTATCCATGCCAGAGATGGCCAAATTATACCGTATGCTCACATAGTTCAATTTGAGAAAGCAAACAGGCCACACTGCTTGTCTGCCTTTGCCTAAGCCTAACTCTGCTCCCACAGACCACAGAATCGGCATGTTTGCTAGTACTAATCTGCCACAGAGATTATTTTGGGCATTTTTGTGTGCATTAAGTTCAGTTTAAGAGTGCAAAAAGGGCCATGCCGCTTGCCTGCCTATGACTAAGGCCTAACTCTGCTTGCACAAGCCACATGTATGTGATTGTGAATGTGTGTACTACCACACTACTGCCACCACTGAGATTATTTTGCCCATTTGGCGTGCACTAAGTTCAGTTTGAGAGCGCAAAAAGGCCACGCTGCTTGCCTGCATATTTCTGCTGGCATAGGCCACATGATGTATGTGATATTGTGCAATTGTAAATGTGTACTACTACACTGCTGGCACCACTGAGATCATTTTGGACATTTTGTGTGCACTAGGTTAAGTTTGTTTGGGGCAAGCCAGGAGAAGGGTGAAGGAGAAAAGCAAAGATAACAGTGGCTACTGGGCCTGGCTTGCTTTTGTGCTGATAGGTTGGATTTCCCTGCCCTGCTTTGACCATGGACTCCCAATCACGCCAGATCCTATACCACTGTGCCACCACTGCCGCTACCCAAGAAGTACCACCTGCCTGCCGTGCAGTGCCTACTTCTTGCAACTCCTGAGAAGCATTCCTTTGGCTTCATCAAAGCCGAAGCAAATACACAATTTCCTGTAGTGTGTCAACAAATTATCTGCTGTAGCAAGTCTCTAGGTGTTCTTCTTTCCTCTTAGTGCTTTAGGGCTACCCTGTCTGCCCTGTCTGCTCCGACTCCGCTCGCTCAGAATGCTTGACTGTGTAACTCTGCTTGCACAAGCCACAGAATTGGTATGTATGGTAGTACTACTCTACCACTGGGATTATTTGGGGCATTTTTTAGGCACAAAGTTCAGTTTAAGAGAATGCAAAAAGGCCACGCCACTTGCCTGCCTTAAACTAACTCGTGTGCTGGCACAGGCCACATATATGTGAATGTGTACTACTACCACAATACTGCCATCACTGAGATTATTTTGAGCATTTTATGTGCACTAAGTTCAGCTTGAGAGCGCAAAAAGATCATGCCCCTTGCCTGCCTAAGCCTACGTCTACCAGAACAGGCCACATGTATGTGATTGTGAACTATGACTACTACATGTTTAACAAGGCATTTAACATCCAACCACTCAGCCCATTGGCAAGAGCACCTAAAAGCCACACAAAAGGGGCACAAATCTGTCCCTCCTCCTCCTCCTCCTTACCCACTTCAGTCTGCCCCGCTATACCGAGGGGGAATGGGACTCTGTGGGGATTGAGGCCAAATCCAGCTACTGTTTTTTTCTTCTTCCCTAGCAAACTGTACAGGATTGAAAAAGCAGCTGTTTTACTTTACAGACACCACCACCACCACACCACTAGGGATGGGCCGAACGGACCCCTGTTCGGTTAGCACCAGAACTTTCGAACACCGTGAAAGTTCAGACTTGAATAACAAACCCCATTAACGTCAATGGGACCCGAATGTTGGAAAAAGTGCCCATTTTGAAGGCTTATATGCAAGTAATTGTGCACACAATGGTTATAGCGGTCCGGGTCCTGCCCTGGGGGACATGTATCAATGAAAAAAAGTTTTTGAAAAACATCATTTTTAAATGAGCAGTGATTTTTTAGTTTTTAAAGTGAAAGCATAAAAATGAAAAATTCCTTCCAATATAGTGCCTGGGGGGTCCCCTTAGTCTACCTGTAAAGTGGCAGATCTGTACCAAGTCTAAAATCTTCTGCAGTAATAATTGCATTTATAAAGCCAAAAAAAATAAAATTTTCCCTGCAAGCTGCCTTTATTTTGCTCAGCAACAGCTGGGGAGCCAGTGTGTATGATGAGTCCACAAAGTAGTGCACTGGGAACAAGATTAGGGATTTTTTGGATAAATTCTGGTGTCACTTTGACTTTGGATAGAAGTAATGGGTGCGGAAAAATTGGGCTTTGTGTTTCAGTGGTGCCTTCACACCATAACCCTATAGAGGTGCTCTTCATGAAGGCAAGAATTGGCCTTTCTGTAAAGAAAATTGCAGTAATATGCACCTGTCAAAGAGGTGCTGAGAAAAATGGTCTTTGGGTGTTAATTGTTCCCATTAAACCTATAGCAAAAACATTGTTCCAGATGAAATTATTGAACACCCTCAAAGCTAGTCAGCCTCGAAGAAGGAGGGAATTGGAGTGGGAGCTACAG
Organism: Glandirana rugosa; assembly: GCA_018402905.1. Classification (NCBI taxonomy): domain Eukaryota; kingdom Metazoa; phylum Chordata; class Amphibia; order Anura; family Ranidae; genus Glandirana; species Glandirana rugosa. Next base: position 307,416 of record BLSH010553715.1, on the reverse strand, counting down.
CGCTAGTGTGTTGGAATAGGTAAAAAAACAATGATGTATGGTGAATGGGGGAAGCTCCTCAAAAAAGATTAGGTCCTGGTAACCTAATGACAACTGTAGAGGGAGAGGAGGGTAAGAGGGCGCCATATCCCAAAAAAACTCAATCAGGGGCTTCATAGCTGGTAATCAATGACTGATTCATTTTTATGAAAGTCAAACGGTCCAAGGAGTCTGTGGACAGACGCGTTCTATGATCAGTCACAAAACCTCCTGCAGCACTGAATGCCCGTTCTGAAAGCACACTGGATGCAGGGCAACCCAACAACCCAATAGCATACTGACAAGTTCTGGCCAGTGCTCTATTCTCATGACCCAGTAAGCCAGTGGATCATCAACTGGAAAGCTCTCCATCTCTGTTTTGCCCACAAGGTAATAGTCCACCACGTGATGCAGACGCTGTCGATGGGATGTGGAGGACTAAAAAAATTACGAAATGCCTCACTGAGGCGGACGCCTTCTCCACGCTCCTCTCTTGACCAACAAAAGACTCAAAAGAACATTTTCCACGACACTGTGACCTTCTGGAGTCAGGAAAAACGTTCAATAAAATCCTCTTTAACATGTCCTCAAGTGATTTTATCTTCTGCACTCTCTGTGGGGAGGGGACAAGTTCCAAGACCTTCCCCTTATAACGGTGGTCAAGGAGGGTTGCCAACCAGTAATGGTTATTCTCCTTTATGCCACGTATTCTTGGGTCCTTTCACAGGCTTTGAAGCATGAGGTTGCCCATGCGCCTCAAATTTGCAGAGACTTGAGAAGCAGACTCCTCGGGATCACTCAGGATGACAGCATCTGGAACTATCTCCTCCCAGCCACGTACTACTCCCAAGGGTCCTGGGTTTGGAAAGCCATTGCTTACAGATTGACACATGTCTTCCTCTTCTTTGAAGCCTGCGAAAGTGCCAGAATCTTACTCCTCATCCTCCTCCCCTCTCTCCTCCTGTGTGTTCTGTGACATAGGAATGATAGTGTCTGGATAAAGTGGGCCTTGAGAGGAAAGGAAGTCCTCCTCTTCCTCCTGCTGCTCTGCCTCCAGTGCCCTGTCCATAATGCCAAGCAGAGTCTGCTCCAGCAGGAACACAACAGGGATTGTGTCCCTGATGCATGCACTGTGACGGCTCACCATTCTTGTGGCCTCCTCAAATGGTGACAATACAGTGCATGCATCATTAATGATCAGCCATTGGCGTGGGGAAAAAAAGCCAAGGCGGCCTGAGCCTGTCGTCAAGCCGTACTCGCACAGGTACTCGTTGACGGCCCTCTGCTGCATGCATAGGCGCTGCAGCATTGCTAAAGTTAAGTTCCACCTGGTGGGCATGTCACAAATCAGGCAGTTTATGGGCAGGAGGAATTCCCGCTGAATTTCAGCCAACTGAGCACTGGCTGCATATGACCGCCTGAAATGGCTGCAGACTCTTCCTGCCAGCTTTAGCACATCTTGCAACCCTGGATACATATTTAGGAAACACTGCACCACCAAATTGGGGAACAACCTCTGGGCCTGTCCCTGCAGAGCTGCAAGAATCTCTGGTCCAGTGTGGTTCCTGTCCCCTAGACACACCAGCTGAAGCACTGCATGGCACATTTTAGCCTGACTCATGGAATAGCCCTTTGAACGCTTAGCGGGTAGCTGATGTTCATAGGACAATTCTGCAGAGGAGGGCATGGAGGTGGCGGAGCAGGAGGATGAGGAGGGGTAGAGCTCACAGGTCTGGCATCATCACCACCAGCTGTATGGAGACGTGGGGGCACAACAAGCTACAGCACTGGGCCCTGTCCTGCATCCCTTCGAGTTGCAAGCAGTGTTACCCAGTGTGCTGTGAATGAAATATATCATCCCTGCCAGCAGATGGGGCAGAGAAATTTGCCGGCTCCAGTCTACAGCTGGCGGCGTGCTACTGGCAGGTGTGCTGCTAGGACCTGAAACACCCTGTGCTATACCATCATCCCTTTTAGTGGAGGCTGCTGAGAGGTAATGACTCGGTATAGCAGGGGCACACTGAAGTGGGTAAGGACGAGGAAGAGGAGGGACAGATTTGTGCCCCTTTTGTGTGGCTTTTAGGTGGTTGGACGTTAAATGCCTTGTTAAGCATGTAGTACCTAAATGGCTGGTGTTTTTGCCACCTTTGATGTGCTTGAGACACAGTTTGCAGATAGCAACAGTGCGATCTGCTGCAGATGTGCTGAAAAAGGCCCAGCAAGCCGAGCTTTGGGGACTGGGCCCGGAGAGAACAGCTGCAGAATTTGATGGAATAGGGTGTCTGCTCTGTACTCTCTTGATGTTGGCCTCCTTGGGGTTGTGCCGCCTCACCTTCAGTTTCCTCCTCTGCTCTATCTGGCACCCAAGTCGCATCAGTGACCTCATCATCATCATCATCTCCATCTCCTCCATTGTCTTTACCACTGGAGACAACTTGGCAATACGCTAGAGGAAAGCTTAGGGGCAGCTGAAAAAAACACCCAAATGCCTCTAAACATCGGTTTACCAGCAGCAGTGTACATGAGGCCAAACTGTTACGTTTGCTAAATAAAGCACAGACTCAGAAGTGTTGGTTTATAACAGAAAAACTTGCTTAACCAAGTTGAAAATAGCTCATTTTAATGCCAAAAACAATTTGCTACTACGGTTGCTAGATGATCTTTCTAATAGCATGGCTGACTGGCTTCCAGACTCCAAAATTGCAAGCTCCCTTTCTTGTATGCATACCAAAGGGCCAATGCTAATTAAAAATGTCATTGGCAGGTACACTAAACAGCTGTTGTGCCACAAACTTTCCTCTTGTCACTTTTCCTTACTGATTAATAAAACTACAGACATGTCGACAACCAAAAAATTAGCCATGGCGATCATTTTTTTTTAATGAAGATGCTGGTAAAGCCCAGTACCAGTTCTACCACCTTGTTGATCTTGCTGAAGCTGCTGCTGATGACATTTTTGAGCAGATTAAGCAATGTTTTGTGGAAGATGGTATCCCCCTGAAAAATGTTATGGCATTTGATACAAATGGTGCAAGTGTAATTGTTGTTCCAAGAAACTCTGTTCTATCCCGCTTCAAAATAGAGCAGGCTTTCATCTTTCACATTCATTGTACAGGCCTCTAAAGCCATACCTAAAACTGTTGAGCAACTTTTCAGAGAAATACGGTACATGACCACTTTTCATATAACTGCAAACACATAAAATTGTATCACAAATGTCTGGAATTTATTGAGGCAGATTGTTTGAGTCTCAACAGTTTTCATTGATGTCTTTGTGCTCCATATGGGGAGATTCAATCTTCACTTGCCCTCATGGGCGTCCGCAGAACTTTTCCCCGGGGGGGGGGGGGGGGGGCA
>BLSH010553715.1:279016-292805 GCA_018402905.1 Glandirana rugosa | reverse complement strand
GAGACGGACTAGGATAGGGGGGGTGGTGGTAGGGAGACGCAGGTGGGGGGGATAGGATCAGGCAGAGGGATGGTGGTGGGGGGGATAGGATCAGGCAGAGGGATGGTGGTGGCGGGATGGGATCAGTGACACTGGCACTCACCTGCTCTCAGCGTCAGTCAATTTCCCCTCCTCCATGCTCAGTGTGTCTCTGTCTCTCTCTTTCGGTGCCTCCAGTGATGCCTCTCCTGACGTGGGGTCTCCTTGCAGAGCTCCTCCCCTTCACTCTACTGGCTGCCAGCTCATCAGCTGACTTTCTGCTCCAGTCAGCTCCAGTGCATACTGCGGCGGGCAGGGAAGGGGAGGGGACTTTATCCACCAGACTCTGTGTTTCCCTAGGAGAGGCTGCGTGAAGCTCCCTGACACCCCCAATGTGTGGTACCCGGGGTGGACCGCACCCCCGCCCCCTCCGTTGGTACGCCACTGGCACCAACCCACTAGGTTTCCTCTTTCCTGACGATACACAGCCTCGTCACCATCCTTTATTCTCCCAACTAATGTGGTGTCATCTGCAAATTTTAAAACAAAGTTCACCATGAAGCGGGAGGCGCAAAAATTAAGGGGCTTAGCACACATCCCTGTGGCATCCCTGTACTAAGGGACAGTGTCAATGACCTTAACTCCAGTGAATCAATAAAAACTATAGGAATATAGCTGTTTTTACCTTTCAAATGGGTCAGTAAAGAATGTAAAGCCAGTGCAATGGCATCTTCTGTGGATGAATTAGCTGATTTAAATTTTATTTCTCAAAACATTTTATTATGATGGGTATCATAACATACATATATCATTGTCCATAAGTATACAGATGCACATCAGTATAAAAATAATACAAGCTTTTAATAGGAAAAGATTAATAATAATACATACATGCAATGAACAAACAGGCATGTTGTATTATCAGCAAAGGACCTGATAGGAGTCCTGGTGGAATTGCACACATAAACCTGGGTATACAGCATATCATTATCTTTAGAGATACCTTCAGACAGAGGAGTAACTGGAACCTTCAGGGCCCCGGTGCAAAAAACCATGAAGAGCCCCCGTGACCCCCCACCTTCTCTCTGAGCTCGGGACCCTTTACTCCCATCACAGGGCCCTTTATTAGGCCCCTTTCACACGGGCGGCTGTTCTGCCGTTGTTAAAAGCATGTTTTGTTATTTTGAAATTCCAAGACTCCAGGCACAACGATTACTTGCAGTTGTACATTGCGTTTAGCTGCGTTTACGTTCGTTTACATGCAGCTGCGTTTTAGCTGCAGTAGAACATTCTTGACATTTCTGATGTGCTTCCTGTTGATTTTCTTTGCTTGTTGCCGCTGCTATCTGCAGGTGACACAGTGCACTGCTTTTACCTGCAGTTATGTGCAGATAGCTGCGCTACATCGTTCCTGGACGCATTTAAATCCATTTTTTTGTAATCGCACATAATCGTCTGTAACGAAAACGTTGCTGAATGCAGAGTGTGAATGGGGCCATAGGAAAGCATTGTGACAGTATAGCTGCAGTAGATAACTTCATCTATCCCCAACTAAAAGCTGAATTCTATCCGTCCGTGTGAAAGAGGCCTTACAGTCCCGCAGTGGGACCTTTCACATGTTCTGCAGCAGGCCCCCTTCCTGTGCTTTTTTTGGTAGATTTGCCACCTTTTTTTCAAGCCAAACCCTAACACTTTAGAGGCAAATTTTTTTTGTAGTATACACTATACATATATTTTGTGATTAAATAACATTTCTAATTATATGTATTTAATCTCAAGTGTTTCCTCTTAGATCAGAGTCCATAGAGTTCCCCCTTTATATCTGAATCCACAGAGTTCCCCGTACATCTGAACCTGCAGACTTTCCCCTTTACATCAGAATCCATAGAGTTCTCCTTTACATCTGAATCTGCAGAGTTCCCCTTTACATCTGAATCTGCAGAGTTCCCCTTACATCTGAACCTGCAGACTTTCCCCTTTACATCAGAATCCGCAGAGTTCCCCTTACCTCAGAATCCACAGAGTTCCCCATTATATCGGAACCTGCAGAGTTCCCCTTTACATCTGAATCCACAGAGTTTCCCTTACATCTTAATTTGCACACTGTAAGGGAGGACTCTACAGACTCTAATGTAAGTGAGAACTCTAAGGATTCTAATTGAAAGGGTAACACTGAGAACTCTGATGTGCAGAGGGAACTCTGATGTAAAGGGGAATGCTGCAGACTCTGGTGTAAAGGGGGACTCCCAGATGCCCTGAATACATCAGAGTTCACAGAATTCTCTCTTACATCAGAGTTTGCAGAGCCCTCTTACATTAGTCTGCAGAGCCCCCCTTTCATCAGAGTCTGCAGAGCCCCATTATATCAGAGTTTGCAGTGTTCTCCCTTACATTAGAGTCCACAGAACCCCCCTTACATCAGAGTTCACAGAACCCCCCTTACATAGGGTTCTCCTGCACAGAGGTAAAATTTCACACTGGATTACTGCAAAGATCTGGAAATACACAAAGCACACCAAGATTAAAGAAAGAATGCACGGGACTCCTGTAGACATTATTTTGTAGCTTGGATTTTATTTTAAGACTGGAATTTACATCTTTTTACCCAGATGCTTTCTCTCTTGAAATCAACTGAAATGCGTCAAAACACATTTCCGAAGCACGTTGTTGTATATTTCAGTATCATTATAGTGTTGCGATGCTCTTTACATTGAACATCAGCGAGGCGACGTGCATTGATGAGCACCATGTTGTGTGTTTTACGTGCATTGGTGCAAATTTTAGCACACATTAGGAAGTGCATTGATATGCGTTTCCATCAATTTTACTGCAGACAAAAAATGTACTAGTGTGAATCCAGCCTGAGCTTTAGGGTAATAAAAGCCACTAGATTTCCTGTGCCCAATTGTTCCACACCAGGCCTCCAACATCAGACTATAAAGCACATTTTCAGTGAGTCGTTTTTTTTTTTTTTTATTTGTCTTCTTAATGATCTTTTAACTTGAATACAACCATGAGCTCGTTATATGAAACTCAAATTACAATGTGATACCCAATCTTTGCTGCATTAGAGCATAATCCTGCATGTCACATGAGACTAGCCTACAATCAGACAGCGGGGTCACCCTGAAGAGGTCACATCTGCTTGGCAAATACAGATTTCTCCCTGTGAAGGCGACTCTGTGATATAAAACTGCACGCTGAATATGAGATCCGTCCATTAGGTGGGATGCGGGGGGGTCATGTCAAAGTGGGAAGAAGCTTTGGTGGCTTGGCCATCGCTCTTAGGTTAGATCCTTCGGGATATGCTATCATAGTAATGAGGCTTACTCAGAAATGATGTGTCTGCAATACAGATACCAACAGAGAAGCACAGAGCAGTAATATGAATATCAGCATTAATCTCATGGGTGAGGAGTCTTTCAGTATAAATTATGATCCAAGGCTCCAGTCTTGGCTATCACATACAGCCACCTTGCGAGAAAAGGATAGGAAAACAAACCAAAACCTGAGCAAAGACTTGGCAGAAGACACGCTCAAAGAAAAGACTGAACTATGGCCACAGCAGACCATGACTGTTATGAGGCCCAGATGTATGGCTTTTGAAAAAAAAATGAATATACATTACTGTGAAAAAGTCTTAGGCAGGTGTGAAAAAAATGCTGTAAATGAAGAATGCTTTCATAAATATTACAGTTTATTTCTATCAATTAACAAAATGGAAAGTAAGTGAACAGAAGAGAAGTCCAAATCAAATCAATATATGATGTGACCACCCTTGGCCTTCAAAACACCATCAATTCTTCTAGGTACACTTGCAGACAGTTTTTGAAGGAACTCGGCAGGTAGGTTGTTCCAAACTTGTAGTGAAGAAAATGAGGATGGCGGCACTCCCGACTGATGAAATTAATATTTATTTCAAAAGATCATAAAATCCAAAGAACATGAGTTACAGGCATGGGCGTCCACAGGTAGGGGCAAGGGGGGGCAATTGCCCCCCCCTGGCATCAGGGATCTGATCGGGGGTTCCCCAGTAGGTCCTTATCCTCTTGAGCCACATATGCAGTTTCTGACAGTCTCTTGGGCCATGTCCGCAGTCTCTGACCATCTCCTGTACCATGTCCACAGTCTCTGACTGTTTTCTGTACTATGTCCGTAGTCTCTGACCATCTCCTGTATCATGTTTGCAGTCTCTGACCATCTCCTATACTATGTCTGCAGTCTCTGACCATCTCCTATACTATGTCTGCAGTCTCTGACCGTGATAATGTAATAATGTCAAAAAGGGGCAGAGCATGGATGACCTTAAAATTATGCCCTCCCCTGAAAAAAGTTCTGCGGACGCCCATGGTTACAGGCAATATTTGCCTGACAATGTTTTAAAATGGTATTCACATGTTGTGCTATTTTTATTTTAATATTTTCACTGTCATATATATATATATATATATATATATATATATATATATATATATGCAGTATCTCACAAAAGTGAGTACACCCCTGACATTTTTGTAAATATTTTATTCTGTCTTTTCATGTGACAACACTGAAGAAATGATACTTTGCTACAATGTAAAGTAGTGAGTGTACAGCTTGTATAACAGTGTAAATTTGCTGTCCCCTCAAAATAACTCAACACACAGCCATTCATGTCTAAACTGCTGACAACAAAAGTGAGTACACCCCTAAGTGAAAATGTCCAAATTGGGTCCAAAGTGTCAATATTTTGTGTGGCCACCATTATTTTCCAGCACTGCCTTAACCCTCTTGGGCATGGAGTTCACCAGAGCTTCACAGGTTGCCCCTGGAGTCCTCTTCCACTCCTACATGTCGACACCATGGAACTGGTGGCTGTTAGAAACCTTGCGCTCCTCCACCTTCCATATGAGGGTGCCCCACAGATGCTCAATAGGGTTTAGGTCTGGAGACATGCTTGGCCAGTCCATCACCTTTACCCTTAGCTTCTTTAGCAAGGCAGTGGTCATCTTGGAGGTGTGTTTGGGGTCGTTATCATGTTGGAATACCGCCCTGGGGCCAAGTCTCCGAAGGGAGGGGATCATGCTCTGCTTCAGTATGTCACAGTACATGTTGGCATTCATGGCTCCCCAGTGCCAGCAGCACTCATGCAGCCGCAGACCATAACATTAAATCTTTCAGAAAATATGCAATAGATGCCCATATAATAAAGAAGTCATTTTTCAACTATGATACATCACTGGCAGGTGGACTGTAATTTAATGATAAGTATGCTGGCTGCCATAGATAATAGACAGAATCTAATCACATTATACATTAGGCTGGTTTCCGATCTTAATTTCATTTATGTGATGAGTCATTGTAACCTGACAGTTTCCTGCTCCATTCTGGATAATGTCTGCCTTATGAATCCTATCTATCTATCTATCTATCTATCTATCTATCTATCTATCTATCTATCTATCTATCTATCTATTTATCGATCTATCTCTTTAAATTTAAAACTAGCTTAGAGGCTAGGGTTGCCACCTGTCCAGGATTCACCTGGGCAGTCCGGGTCCACATTACTATTCCTAAAGGTGTCCCAGATCTGTTACAATCCTATAGTGTATGCAAAAAACAAAAATTTTGCTGTGCACCTCTAAAGTTTTGAGGCTTGGCTTGAAGAAAAAGTGGCAACCCTATTAGAGTCTTGCAGAGGAGGAAGATCAAAAACAGCAGTGTTTTTATTATCAACGTTTTGATGAAGCTCAGTCGATATTTCTCCTGCTGTCTCTCTCTTTAGCACATTCATGGTAGGCTGTCAGGAAAATGTCATTTTTCTTTGAGCTCTTCTGTAATCAGTGGAGCAGTTGCTGATTGCTTTGGACCGACCAGGGCCGCATAGACTGTGGGCTTGATTGCTTCTCCCTGCTTTCTGGAAAGCTCCAGAACATAGGAGTGGTGCAGCTCAATGAGTAGCCTGAATATTTATGGGGTTCTCAGCCAATCCCTGGGGAGAAATGTTGCTGCCTTTGGAAACTTTGTCAAAGACAATGGTGTGATGGGGAAGACACAGGCGGGCAGGGGTTGGCAACTGACAATTTGACAAGAGACATAGGGGGGGAAGAATTCTGATTCCTTTGTGAAACAAATTTTTGATAGGGTAGGCAACCATTCTGGAAAGAATACGGGGAGGGGGAGGTGGCTGACAACTTGACAACCGAGACATAGTATGGAGGAAAAATGACACCTTTGGGGTTGACAACTTGAAAAAATAAAGTTTTTTTGGCGATAATAGGTTATTTTTTTTTGTGGCCTAAAATGGTCTTGGTCCTACAACTCTCCACAAAATAGGGGTCTTCCCAGTTAAAGGGGGTCACTGGGCTTAAGTAGTCTACGTATTTTAGAACCAGAAGGAGAGCCAAACTCACATGAAAAGTATTTTAATGATCCACAACTGGCAAAATAAAAACACAAGAAGCCAATGCAATTCAGGGGACCTCTACATGTAGTTATATTTTTATCATTTGTCACGCCAAATGCTTTTCCACCATTCAGGAGTTTTGTATTTTTGACACTGAATGCAAGGCTTGCACTGATTGGCCAAAGTGGAAATTGTGATGTTATCCACCCACCTCTCCACCTCGGCCAGTTAGAGGAAGTCTTGTACTCAATGGTAAAAATACAAGACTTCTCCTGAATGGCAAAGAAGCACTCAGCCATACTCAGTTTTAGACAATTTGTTTAGTTCTGAATTAGTTTTTTGGCATATTCGTTCATTCAGAAGCATCCGAATGAAAGAAAGACTATTTGACGAATTTTCTCGAAAACAAATGATCTAAAAGAATGAAAATGTGAAAATCAGAAAGAACGAAAATCCGAAAATAAGAACGAAAAACCTTTGGATAGTTTTGTTTTTCGTATTCTCTATTATAATGATATCGTTTTTTTTATTACTATTTATTATAAATAATAATAATAAACTATAATAATAGTTATAAACTATTAAATTATAGGTATTGTAATTTCCTTTCAAATTTGGCTAACTGTTAGTGAACGTAATGAATACAAATTTATCCGAAGTTACGAATTATCCAAGACCTTTGTCACTTTTGAAAATTTTAGATGCATTGCAATGTGTTAGAAAAAGATGATGCTGAAGTTGGCTCCTTATAGGGCCAGCTTCTTATTCAAATACAGAAGGTAGCTCCTTATTCGGTCAGCTTCTTATTCCAGCATCATTAGAAAAAGTCCCATTTGTTGCATGTTTGATACGGACTCCAGCCAAACACTCATTACACAGCGTTCAATGATAAAACACACAACACCACCACCTTAGCACCCACATGTGAATGAGGCCTGACGATCACCAGCACTCCACTTGTAAAAAGTCTCTGCTAATGGACAAGTGCTAGCTATGCTCTTACATTGCCATCTAGTGGATACTTTTAGATATGTTGGTTTACAAAACCACAAATGTGCTCTAGATTTCCTTTGTAGGTAACACTGCAAAATGTTGTTGCAACAGAAGGTATTTACACAGTGGCGGCTGGTGAAAACATTTTTTTTTGGGGGGGGGGGGGGGCGCAAACCCCTCTAGGTCCTTACCTGCAAACGGAGCCTCCATTCTGGGCTGTCACGGGTAACTTGATACCGGGCGGCTTCCGTGTTCCAAATCTTCAGCCTCCTGATTGGCCATCAGGAAATCGGAAGTGACACAATGGCGAATTTTGATTCACTAAAAGCAAAAGTGAGAGTGCTCTGCGCCCCGAGGACAATGTCAAATGAGCCAATTAGAGCCTTAGGCTCCAATCATGTGCTTGTTACAAATGGATGGAGCTATTAGGCAGCTATTTGTCCGGTGCCTCACACAGTGGACCGATTTATTTTGAAATAAATGATAATATGACTAACATTTTTTAACTTTAAGATGTTAAAATATGTTAGTCATATTACGATTCATTTCAAAAGAAATCGTTCTATGAACTTTTGAGGGGGTGGGGGGGCGGTGGTGCCCCCACGCCCCTTATGGACCGGCTGCCACTGTATTTACATGTCTCATTCGTTAGCATATCCATATAATAGAAGGGCTATTCACAATGTTTTGATAAGTGGGTAAAGCTTCCATAAAGAGCATATTTACTTTATGAATGTGATTATATTACAAGTGCCTATATAGTACACACTGAAAATGGCATTGATGGCTGAGGTCCTATTATTAGAGCACCATTTAAAGTGTTTGTTTAGCCACTTTATAAAAAGTTCCTATCCACTCTGTATTATAACAAGAAGTTGCCCTGTGTCTGTGTTATAATATATATATATATATATATATATATATATATATATATATATATATATAGATAACACACCTTCTTACTAGGATCAGTTGTCGTTTTTCAGCTTTTCTCTCTCAGCTCAGAAGTCCTGAGGGAGGGGCTGAGCACTGCTGCTGACGCCAGCTGGAGAGACAGAGCTGTGCTGTGTTATCTATATAGATAAGAATATTTCTGATATTACACTGACATAGGGAACTTATTATTCTAATACAGAGGAAATAGGAGCTTTTAGAGTTAATTATGAGAGCAGAGAGGAGAAGCTACAAGAGGAAGAGGGAGGGGCAAGTTGAAGACAGGCACACAGGAGATAGGAGAGCTGGGAGTGACATAGCCTGCATAGACCACGGGGCTCTATGGGGGATACAGGGGGATAATTTAAAAAAGCAAAAGCACCATGCTGCTAATTGCACATTAAAGAGACAGGAGCAGCATTTTTTGGGGGTTAACAAACGCTTTAACCACTTCCAGTCCAGTCAGTTCTGACATTTCTCCCATACATGTAAAAATCTTCTTTTTTTTTTTGCTAGGAAAATTACTTAGAACCCCCAAACATTTGATATTTTTTAAGCAGAGACCCTGGAGAATAAAATTGCGGTTGCTGCAATTTTTTATGTCGCACGATATTTCCACAGTGGTTTATCACATGCAAATTTTTAGGAGAAAATACACTTTTTAGTGGTAGAGTTTTAGTAAACACAAATACAATATAATACCCAATTTTTTCATAAAATATTAAAGAGGATGCAGTGTTAATAGATACCTAACATATCATGCTTGAGTACACCTGTGGAACAGTGGCAAACTACGGTACTTAAAAATTTCCGCAGGCAATACTTTAAAAGACTTTACAGGTTACCAGTTTAAAGTTACGCAGTACATCTAGCACTAGAGTTATTGCTTTCACTCTGATGTTTGCGACGATACCTCACATGTGCAATCCCTGTTTACATATGCAAGCAATGCCTACGTGCACATTCGCATTTATGCATGAGCACGGGGGGGGGGGGGGCGGGATGTTTTGTAATTTTTTTTTTTATTATTAATTAATTCATGTATTTATTTATTTATCTTTACACTATACCTTCAATTTTTTTTAAATGGAACGTTATTGCTATCAAAAGAGATGAACAACATCCCTTGTGATAGCATGGGCTGTGACAGCTCCTCTTGATGGAGAGTTCTAGGGTCCTTTAGACCCCAGATCTCTCCTCCGGCCTCCAAAGCATCGGTTTGATCAGATGCTTTCACAAGCCGGTAACGGCTCACAGTGAATAGTCACATTGTGCCTCTGCTCCAAATGGGACGGGAGAGCTCCAGGAAGGTAGCGGGTGGCCGGACCCCCTGCATAGCTACTCGGATCACTTTTATTTTATAGGAAATTGCTGCCACTAAAAAATTATATTTTTTAAGGGCAGCAAAGAGAGATGGGTGGATCCAATGTGTTGTTAATCAGAGTAGAAGCCATGTGGAAAATTTTGCTCCAAAATTGTCGCAAAACAGGGCGCGTCCACCAAATATGTGCATGTGTGCCCTCCTAACAGCAGGCTCGGTAGAAATTTAGCGATCCTTACCGGGACCAAATACCATCTCATAAGGACTTTGTAGTTTGTTTTGAGCACTAAAATATTTTGGGAGGAGGATTTAGTAGCCATCCAGATATCATCCAAATCCTCAGCCTCCGGATCAACTTCAAAGGAGGGCATACTGGTTGATGGGGGTGTAAGATGGTTGTAGATGCGGGATATAATACCTGGGGCATGCGGGTCTGAATCGTATATACCTTCATACAGAGGCGTAACTAGAGCCTTCAGGGCCCCGATGCAAGAAATTATGAAGGGCCCCCTGACGCCTGGCCAGGGCCCTTCCCTCTTCCCACTGATCCTGGGGCCCTTTACTCCTATCACGGGTCCCTTTATTACAGTACCGCAGGGACCCTGGGAACAGCGCAGAAGACAAGTAAACTGGATAGAAAAAAATGGGTGAGATTGGTTCCTCTAAATGCCACCCCCACCATCTCTCCTATCCAAGTGTACAAGGGAGGCACATGGGCCCCCTGGACCATGGGGCCCGGTTGCAATTGCAACCCCTGCAACCCCTATCGTTACGCCCCTGCCTTCATAGAATGATAAGCTAATAAGAGATGAGTGTGTACTGTGGCATTATGCAAGTCGAGATAGTGGATGGGCGATATTTGTCGCCTTGCATGCGTTCACTTGGAGTGGACTAGTGAGAGTCCGACCTGGGTTTTTTCAGCCACCGTGGCAGAGCTGGTTTCTGGCCTGGAGTTTCTGGTCCACCCCAATCCCTCTTCAGCTGCTTTAAATAACCAGGAAGAGATCTCAGCTGTGCTCTGGCCTGGGACTCAGTAGAACTACACTAAGAGAGAGTTACACCTTGAGAGTTGGTTGCTCTAAGGACTGCAAGAGAAAAGGTTTGCGCTAGTTTTGTTTGGAGGAGTCAAGGACAAGCTTGACATCGTATAGAGAGGTATCCTGCTCTGTAGTAGTTTAGCACCGGACGGCAAGGTTTTGTTTTGGCTATGTTGTTTATTTTATGACTTGCAACCTTTTATCAAATAAAACTGGCAACCGGCCTTATTTTACGAAAGTTTGCCTTCAAGCTGCCTTCTTCCCAGGAAAGGTGATCCACACGAGCTAATCTTCCAAATATGATCATTTGAAAAAAGTGGGCAATCTTGAGATACATTCCCCGTGTGTGCGTGTGTGTTTATGTCACTACTATTTTTAATATCCCCATACATTGCATTTGCAACACATCTAAAAGCTTTTTCCATTTATTTCCACTCCCCACTGACACAATCAACTGTGGAAGGGAGTTCTACAAACTTACTGCTCTTAACAGTAAAGAACCCCTTAGGCAGTTTAAGTTTGAACCGCTTCTTGTCCAAATTCATTGTGTGTGGCTGTGCGTCTTCTTTAGAGACCTTAGGTTAAATAGTTTCCTCACGATTTAAAGATTTTTATACTTTCGCACATGCTGTCCGATCGGGTCCACCTGTCCGTTTTTCAGCCGGACCTGATCGGATGCTCCATTCACCTCTACGGAGTGACAGATGTCAGAGGTGACATGTCCGCTGACATCCACCACTATTCATTTTGGTCTGCCAAATCCAGATGGATAGAAACCCTATTTTCTATCCATCTGGCGGATCGGATCGGATAAAAACGGACAGGCGGATCCGTTTTCATCTGATCCCCCATAGAGGATAGCAGGGCTCTGACAGATCCGTTTCTGCACAGTGAGCGGAGACAGACCTGTCATCCGCCTGCTCAGCGGGAATCAACGGATCGATCCCCGCTGAGCAAGCAAAGTTCTTAAAAACGAACAAGTGCCATGTGAAAGGGGCCTTAAGCGATTGTGGGCAGGGCCAATGGGTTGGTACCAAACATGGAAAAATGCCACACGGAGACCAAGAAAAGTGGGCAATTATTATTTGGTTACGTTGTAGGTAGACAGATAACAAGTGAAGTAACAGCAGCAAGGTACGTGGCTTAACAGGTCCAAGAATTGTGGTATCAGCAACACTATAATACAAGAACACAAGTGTGCAAGCAATATTTGTGGCAAGGTTCCAGAGATTAAAAGATTGGCACTTTCGGAAGGCTTGCTTGACAGAAGCAGCATCAAGAGCAGCATTTTCCCTAAGTGTGGATCCTGTGCCTACTCTAACTACTTCTTAACTGTAGCAGAGTACTGCTATTTATTAGCATTGCCCTCACTAAAGATGGCTGCTGAGGTCATTCTGTGTTGCAGTGTCCAAATGGTGACCACCTACAGAGGGGAGGGTAAACTGCGCCTGTATGCATGCCTCTTCTCCAGGGAGAGTAAGTTTAATGTTTGTAGTTCCTCATAATTGAGGTCCTCCAGCCCCCGTATTACCTTTGTTGCCCTTCTTTGGACTCTCCACTTCAAGGACATCCTTCCTGAAGACTGGTGATCAAAACTGGACAACATACTCAAGATGGGGTCAGACTAGGGTGTTGTAAAGTGGCAGAATTATTGTTTTATCTTTTGAGTAAATACAATTTTTAATGCATGCAGCTTGGTATTGTGATCTTCTAGGATCACCAGATCCTTTTCTATCCTCAGTTCCCCCAGAGGTTCTCCCCTAGTGTGTTACTTGCATGCATATTTTTAGCACCCAAGTGCATTACTTTACATTTTTCAATATTCAACCTCATCTGCCATCTAGCTGCCCACCTTTCTATATTACCTACAATGTAGGTCTTGTAAAGTTTATAAAGCCTGTTGTAAAGTTATTGCCCTTCTTAGCTTTGTATCATAAGCAAACCCTGAGATTGAACTATTTATTCTAACTTCTATATTGTTACATAGAATGTGTCCCAGGACAGAGCCCGGGGGCACCCTGCACACAACTCAGAAAATATGCTATTAATCATCACCCTTTGAAGATGATCCTGTAACCAGTTTTCTATCCACATACCTAATATCCTATCAATGCCATAAGACCTTCATTTGTAAATAAAGTGTTTATGTGCTACTGTATTGAATGCCTTAGCAAAATCTAGGTACACTACATCTACAGGCCTTCCTCGTAGAATGTTAAAAGGTTGGTCTGGCAAGAACGGGTGTTGGTTATTATTAATGATACTATTTTCATCGGCAAATTCTTGGATGTGGTCCCTTATCATTCCTTCCAATATTTTACATACTAAAGATGTTAGGCTGACTGGTCTGTAGTTTCCATATATAGTTTCCATATATATCTTGGCCCTTTTTTGTGTACCACATTTGCCTTTCGCCAATCTGCTGGTACCATTCCAGTCAGTAAGCTTTCCTATAAAAGTAGGTAAATAGCCTGGCTATAACATCGCTAAGTTCTTTGAGAATTCTCAGGTGTAAATCATCCAGCTCTTGTGATTTATTCACATTCAATTTTTCTATTTTTTTTTTTTAACACTGGTCTCTCTCAGGCACAAGGGTACATTCAATATAATGTTATTAACTTTTTATGTCTATTATACCTCTTCTTTTCCATGGCAAAAACTGGAGAAGAATACTGTATTTATCGGTGTATAACACACACAGCCATATAACACGCACCCTAATTTTAAGAGGGAAGTTTCAGGAAAAAAAAAAGGGATTTTATTAGAACTTACCGTAAAATCCTTTTCTCCGAGTTCACTAACAGACGCAGCTCTTCATGACTTTGTGGGTTTTATTTTCGTCCTACTAGGAGTTAACTAGGCAGGGAAAAGAATCAGCTGGCCCCTCCCTTGGGGGCTGTCCTCTTTCCCTACATCAAACCCCCTCACAGAATAGCTCTTCAGTTCGTACACAAGCCGTACCAAAACAGCCCAGAGGGGTGGGTGCTGCGTCTGTCAGTGAACTCGGAGAAAAGGATTTTACGGTAAGTTATAATAAAATCCCTTTTTCTCCTACGTTCACTGACAGACGCAGCTCTTCATGACTTTGTATTGAATGGCATT
>BLSH010553715.1:211297-233673 GCA_018402905.1 Glandirana rugosa | reverse complement strand
GGAAGAGAGGACAGTCACTTGAAGGGGGACGAAAGGCTCTAGAGACCGTCACAGGTGACTGTACCTCCTCCTGTATGGGTCGGGCCCGGCCCCGTACAAAGGACGGGTCGGAGTCGGGAAGTATGTACCTACTCGTCCCTGACTTGTGTGACGATGTCCCGTGTCTCTCATTGGGGTGGTGGAGTTGTGTTACTGACGTCGAAGGTTAATCAAGTCTTAGACGTGAGAGTGCGAGGGGTGGTTATAGAGCGAAAGAGAGATGGAGTGAGAGGGATGGGGGTGAGAGAGAGATGGGGGTGAGAGAGGGGGTGGAGAGAGGGGGAGGGAGAGGAGGGGAGGCAGTGAGAGGGGGGAGAGGAGGGTGACAGAAAGGGGGGAGAGAGAGGGGGGATAGGGAAGGGGGAGAGGGTGGTGACAAAGATGGGGGTCAGAGAGAGAAATCCTTGTCCCTGTTTGCAGCCCTTCCTGTTCCCCCCCATGTCCCAGTCTGCATAATTTATGTGCAGATTCTGAACTAATTGGAAGCTGCAGTCATTGTGTTGAGGTGGTGGGGTTACTCTCTGTGCCCTGTAGCAGTGTGTTCAGTCCCTGCTCATCCATGTATGAAGGGCTGAGGCTGGGCAGGAAACATGCCCCGGCCCGGGCTGGGTATGTCCTCCTCCATGTCAGTGGACACTGCCAGAGATCTCGGAAAGCAGGGGGAAGTTCACTGACAGGAGAGAAGGGCGGCTCGGTGTTGTCACTCCCAGGAGCGGCCGCCTCTCCCTCTGTGTTGACAGCCACATGGCGGTCTGGCACCATCTCGGAAAACGCCACCGGTTGTTGCGGCTTCAGGAAGTAAGCAATCCATGCTGCAACCAGTGTGGGCAGATCAGCGGTCCGGCTTCCTGGGCATCCGAGGTACCAGCAAATGTGTGACAAGCTGCAGTTGAGCCGCTGGCTATGAGCTAAGACACTCAGGGTAAAGGGTCCTCACACCGCCATACCAAGAACACCCCCCACCAATCACAGGCAAATTAGGAGGCCGCAAGGCCCCTGTGAGTGCAAGGCCTTAGGCGGCCGCCTAATTTGCCTAATTATAGAGCCGCCTCTGCTGGCAGGGTAGGAGACCTGATTTTCTCTTCTGTGGTTCAGTAGGACTGACAAGCCTAGTCCATCCCTGAGTCTGTGACAGGACAGTGAAAGGAGAAGCAGAAGACTGATGAGTTTGCATCACTTTCTCACTTTCATATAAACATGCTCTTTGTTAGCACATTAGTACTGCAGTACAACTGACTGGTTCCTTGTGCTGCTTCTCTCTCCTGCACTCTGAGCTCTGCTGTATGGGAACTGAAGCAAACTGGAGTTTAACCTTAAGGTTTATTTACACGGGTAAATGTGTATTTTCTGATTCTTCTGGCACAGCTAACATAAGACCCTGCATAAAATAGAGGTCTAAAGTACTTGCATTTATGGGTAGTTCACATTTGAAAGGGAGCATTGGCATGCGTGCATTTTTGCCCTTTCTGCATGGCATGCTTTTGACAGTCCGTTAGTCTCAATGGGCTGCCAAATGTGCGGAACACGCGAAAAGTATAGCAGGCACAATGTTTAAATCACACAACAACAAACCGCACGTGCTGTGGTACCATGCGTTTTGGTGGCCGCAAATGCACTGGCGTTTGCTAGATTTGTGGCAGTGCCATTATGAATTAATGGCACCTCCGTGGGTCTGCAGAGGGCATCGCGTTCCCATGCGCTTCCCATACCACAAGTTCTCAGGCATATACAGCGCTTAGACGTGCAAACTGTTCTAATCAATAAAATAAGATTTGTTTATGGTGCAGACAGACAGTAGCCTAAAAAGTGGTAAGAGCAACACACAGTTCATATGTCAGTGTAATGACAGATTCCTCAACAGATTGAAGGTTATTATTAGAGTTGAGCGAACCCGGACTGTAAAGTTCAGGTCCGTACCGCACTTTGGGGTGTCCGTGCCCCGAACCCGAACCCGGACATTAAAAAAAAAGTCCGGGATCGGGTTCGGTATTCCAGTATTTTTGGCGCCTTTTCTATAGCTGCTGGGCAGCCAATCAACAAGCGTTTCACTGGTTTGCCCTTAGAAGCCACCACAGCCATGCCTACTAATGGCATGGCTGTGATTGACCAGTGCATCATGTGACCCAGCCTCTATATGAGGCTGGAGTCACGTAGCGCCGCGTATCAGATCGTCTCAGACTAGAGTAGGGAGAGCTTGTTGTGAGGGAAAGATTAGCGTTCACAACCATCTCAGACTGCATTAGGGAGACCTTCATTGCGGTGCTGTGAGGGAGACATTAGCGTTCAGAACCATCTTATAGTGCATTAGGGAGATGTAACTGTTGGTGCTCTGAGGGAGAGATTATCGTTCTAAAACCAACTACTACTGCATTAGGGAGAGGTTCCTGTTGGTGTTCTGAGGGAGAGTTTTGTCTCCCACCCGGTCCCTTGATGAAAGCTCAGAGTTGGCACCTGAACCCCATGGCCATCTGTCTTTCACCTCAGCCCCTTGTAAATTAGCCATGCAGTCTGAGCCCCAAGTCCTGCAAGAGACTCTTATGCTTTTTGATGACTCTCCTGGTGTGCTTTCCGTGGGCCATCCACATAGCGCTGCCCCAGAAGTGGAAGACATTGAGTGCACCGATGCCCAACCACTTCTGTTGCAGGATGAGGACATGGAAACACCAGCGCAGCACATTTCTGATGATGATGAAACACAGGTGCCAACTGCTGCAGCTTGCCTCAGTGTGCAGACTGATAAGGAGGGCAGTGGTGAAGGGTGGGTGGAAGATAATGTGGAGGATGATGAGGTCCTAGACCCCACATGGTATGAGGGTCATGCGAGTGACGTGTGCAGTTTGGAGGAAGGGGTGGTGGTCGCACAGAGGCACCAGCACAGAAAAAGAGGAAGCCGGTTGCAAAAGCGGAGCGAGCGTCCCCTAGACAGTAGGCCTGCTACTACCCACCGCACCCAGGGACCTAGCACACCAAAGGCAGCTCAAAGGCGTTCCCTGGCGTGGCAGTTCTTCAGACAATGTGCTGACGACAAGACACGAGTGGTTGCACGCTGTGCAATGAGAGGCTGAAGCGAGGCACAAATGTTCTAAATCTGAGCACAACCTCCATGACCAGGCATCTAAATGCAAAGTACTTGCTGCAGTGGAATATGTACCTCAAAATCCAAGAAAGGTCTAGGCCTCCTCTTGCTTCCTCTTCTGCTGCTGCCTCAGCCTCTTCCTCCACCTCTACAGTGCCAGTGTCACCTGCCACCCAGCAAACAGACAATGTGACAGCAACACCACCATGTCCGCCACCATCCCCAAGCATTTCCACATGGTCCCATGGAAGCTTACAGCTCTCCATCTCCCAAACACTGGAGAGAAAGAGGAAGTACCCCCCCTACCCACCCGCGATCCCTGGCCCTGAATGCCAGCATTTCAAAATTCCTGGCCTTTGAAATGCTGTCATTCCGTCTGGTGGACACGGACAGTTTTAAAAACCCAATACGGTGGCTGTACCACGGTATGTGGTTCTCAGGCGCCACTACTTTTCCAGGCGAGCCATCCCTTCCCTGCACAAACAAGTCGGGGACGAGATCAGGTGTGCACTGCGCAACGCCATCAGTGGCAAGGTCCACATAACCACTGATACATGGACCAGTAAGCACGGGCACGGACGCTATATATCGCTAACTGCACACTGGGCAAATGTAGTGGCGGGTGGGCATGAGCCAGCTAGCCATTTGGCGCATGTCCTTCCACCACCAAGGATTGCAGGGCATTTCTCTTTGCCTCCTGTTGCCTCCTCCTCCTACTGCGCTTCCTCCTCCTCTACTTCCGCTCACCGCCTCCTATGCGACGTGCCCACAAGGTGGAACTCCACCTTGCACATGCTGGAGAGACTGTGCGAGCAGCAGCAGGCAATAGTGCAGTTTCAGCTGCAGCACGCACGGGTCAGTCGCTCTGCGGAACAGCAACACTTCACCACCAACGAGTGGGCCTCCATGCGAGACCTGTGTACCATATTACGGTGTTTCGAGTACTCCACCAACATGGCCAGTGCCGATGTTCTCAGCGTTACTATCCCACTTCTATGTCTCCTTGAAAAAACACTTTGGGCGATGATGGAAGAGGATGTGGCACAGGAAAAAGAGGAGGAGGAAGAGGGGTCATTTCCACGGTTATCAGGCCAGTCATTCGCAAGTGGCTCGGAGGGTGGGTTCCTGCACTAGCATAGGCCAGGTAAAAAATTTTCAAGCCAGGGCACAGTTCTGGAGGATGGGGAGGACGAGGAAGATGATGAGGAGGAGGAGGAGGAGGAGGAGGAGGAACCGTGTTCACAGCAGGGTGGCACCCAACGCAGCTCCTGGGCATCACTGGAGTGTGGCTGGGGGGATACAGTGGACACAGATGATACACCTTCCACAGAGAACAGCTTGTCTTTGCCTCTGGGCAGCCTGGCACACATGAGCGACTACATGCTGTAGTGCCTGCTCAACGACAGCCGAGTTGCCCACATTTTAACTTGTGCCGATTACTGGGTGACCACCCTGCTGGATCCCCGTTACAAGGACAACGTGCTGTCCTTAATTGCCTCACTGGAGCGTGATCCGAAGATGCGCGACTACAAGCGCACGCTGGTAGACGCGCTGCTGAGGGCATTCCCAAATGACACCGGGGGCCACAAGGCGGAGGAGGAAGAGGTTGCCAGCACCTCAGAAGGCAGGGTTAGCATGGCTGAAATGTGGAAAAGCTTTGTAAGCAGCCCGCCACAACAAATAGCACCACCAGCCGATAGACAACGTCTTAGAAGGAGGCAGCATTTCAGAAACATGGTGCAAGAGTACGTGGGCAGACGCCTACACGTACTGACTGATGGGTCTGCCCCATTCAACTTCTGGGTCTCCAAATTGGCCACATGGCCTGAGCTTCCCCCTTATGCCTTGGAGGTGCTGGCCTGCCCTGCAGCCAGTGTATTGTCTGAACGTGTGTTTAGCATAGCAGGGGGCGTTATCACAGACAAGCGCAGCCACCTGTCTACATACAATGTGGACAAGCTAACCTTTATTAAAATGAACCAGGCATGGATCCCACAAGACTTGTCTGTACCTTGTGCAGAATAGACATTTAGACCGGCCTCACATAGCTATTGGTATACTTGTTTTTTTTTAATATGTCTCAATATTTTGGGGGCTACCCCAATTAGAAAAAACAAACAAACAAACAAATAACAGTGTTGGCTACCTCATCCTCCTCCTCCACCACCGCCACTTCCACCTACACTGCCACGGTCACGGCCTAGTCAACCTCTAGGCTCCTACTCCACATCCACCTCCTCCTCCCATTTTTTTTTTTGTGATTTTAAGTTATTTCCCTATCCACATTTGTTTGTAGGGCACTTGTCCTACTCCTTACCCCCATTTTGCTTCCTTTCGCAGCCCTTTCCAATACTTTTTTACAGCCATTTTAGTGCCCAAAAGTTTGGGTCACCATTGACTTCAATGGGGTTCAGGGTCCGGGGTAGTTCGGGTCAAGTTCGGTACCTAACCCGAACATTTCCGTGAAGTTCGGCCGAACCAGATGAACCCAAACACCCAGGTGTCCGCTCAACTCTAGTTATTATCTGTAAGTAAAATGGACACCAGAGGATGTCTAAGTGTGGCAAGTTAGTGTTTATTAAAAAAAAAAAAAACAGGAACAAAATGCACTCACATTTAGACAGAAGGCATTGATTAAATCCAAGGGATTTTTACTGTAAAAAATATAAAAATGCACTAACATTTAGTAGGATGGAAGAGGGCAAATCTTAAAACCAAGGGAAGTCATCTTAGGGATCCAGGGAGGCGTAAACAGAAGTTGCCTGCAGCATATAGAGCTACATCATCATCTATACCCTGCAGGCAGCTTCTGTCTACGCCTCCCTGGATTGCTGCAGTTTGGCCAGGATCCCTAAGATGACTTCCCTTGGTTTTAAGATTTGCCTTCTTTCCTCTACTGAATGTTAGTGCATTTTTACTGTTTTTTTACAGTAAAAATCCCTTGGATTTAAGAAATGTCTTCTATCATCTTAATAAATAGGAGTTCATTTTTTACTGCTTATTATAATATACCCTAACTTGCTACAATTAGAAGTGCCCTCTAGTAAACTCTTCTAAAGGCATTATTCCTGTACACCTATGTGCATTTACATTGCAGATATGTATGGCTCTGGCCGCAGCTGTGTCCACTACATGTTTATTCTCCCTGGAGAAGAAATTAAGGGGGGATATGATCAACATGTATAAATATACATAAGGGAGGTGGGGCTTACGAGCACATGACCACTGTGATTGGCTGTGACGTGATCCGAAAAATCCTGATCGGAAGCAGCGATTGGGAGATTTCGGTTGGGCGCCAGTAACTGTGTCAGGAGTGCGCACTGTGTATACTCTCAGCACAGCTGTATGGACAGAAATTCATGCAAATATGCAGCCCCCTGGTGCCAAGGGGTTAATCTTCAAATACGGAAAGGCTTCTTCACAGTAAGAGCTGTGAAAATGTGGAATAGACTCCCCCCAGAGGTGATTTTGGCCAGCTCAGTAGATTGTTTTAAGAAAGGCCTGGATTCTTTCCTTAACCAGAAGGATTTCCCAGCTTAGGAACAGAGCACTTTTTGCGATTCGGCACGGTCGTGCGACGTTGTACCCAAACAAAATTTGCGTCCTTTTTTTCCCACAAATAGAGCTTTCTTCTGGTGGTATTTGATTTGAAATGAAGAGCGACAATTTTGCAAAAAAAAACAATATTTCTTACTTTTTGCTAAAATCCAAATCCAAAAAAAAAATTAAAAAAAACAAATTTATTCATCAGTTTTGGCTGATTTATATTCTTTCTCATATTTTTGATTAAAAAAAAATCACAATTGGCGCTTATTGATTGGTTTGCACAAAACTTGCCGCGTTTACAAACCATGGGAATTCATTTATGGCGTTTTTGCCTTTTTTATTTACTAGTAATGGCGGCGATCTGCGATTTTTATCAGGACTGTGGTACTGCAGCGGACATGTCGGACATTTTTGACACTTTTTTGGGACCAATGACATTTATACAGCGATCAGAAATGTAAATATCCACTGATTACTGTATAAATGTCAGTGGCAGTGAAGGGATTAACTAGCTGGGGGAGATCTAGGGGGTAACTGTGTTCCCTAGGCGTTCTAACTGTGAGGGGGCTGGGCTACCAGGGGCACCATAGATCTAACTGACCCCAGTGACAGGAATCAGTAGATCTCTTACATGCCCACTGACACAGCGGGGAACCCCTGTGTTTACAGCAGCGGTTCCCCGTTCTTTCCCTCTGGCAGCTCATCGTGGCTCGCCAGTGGACATTGGGTCCCCCTGAGCCACGGACACACTCCTTCAGAGTGCGGCGGGCATGAGAGCGCGCTGCCAGTGGCGTGCTCCCGCCCGCTAAGTGTTCACGAGCGATCACGGCTTATATACGGCGATTCGCGAGACAGCGCCACATTGCCGCAGTAAATATGTGGTAGCCGCTCGGGAACCGGTTAAGAAAGGCCTGGATTCTTTCCTTAATGTACATAATATTTCGGGGTACGGACATTTTTAGGTAAAGTTGATCCAGGAAAAATCTGATTGCCTCTCAGGGGATCAGGAAGGATTTTTTTCCCCGCTGTAGAAAATTGGATCATTGGCTTTGCTGGGGTTTTTTGCCTTCCTCAGGATCAACTATGGATTGTGTATGTAGATTGTATGATTTTTTTTCTTCCCTTTTATTAGTGGAATTGGATGGCCTTGTGACTTTTTTCAACCAGACTAACTATGTAATTATGTAAATGTGGCACACATTTTAATTTTTAAATGCAGCTGTAAGTATGGCCCCCACTCCTTATGTGAATGAGCCCCTAAAGCTTTGCCAGGTCTAAGGCTGCGTTCACACAGAGGCGATCCGACTTCGGCGTGACTTTCCTAGGCGGCTTACAATGAGACTTCAGCGCGACTTTGGGCGACTTACAGCGCAAATCCATGACCGGCGAATTTGCCTGTGGCCAATCAGAGAAGGGAGGGAGGGGGTTTCCTTGGGTAATTTGTGGGGAGTAACTGTGTAAATTCTTTTCTTTTTCCTGTAAAGTCGCTTCAATATAGATGGGGATCCGACTTGGAATTCTATGGGCACAAGTCGGATAGAAGTCGCCTTGAAGTCATACAGAAACCTGTACATTAAGTGCCCATTCACACAGGGGGCGATCCGACTTGGCGCAACTTTGCTAGTCAATTGCAGCACGACTTACAACGCGACTTATGCCAGGCGACTTTGCCTGTGGCCAATCAGAGAAGGGAGGGAGGGGCTTGCCCCAAACATAAATTCTATTCTTTTCACTGTAAAGTCGCTTGCATTAAGATGTGGATCCGACTTGGAGGTGACTTCCATTGATTTCTATGGGCACGAGTCGGATAGAATTCGCCTTGAGTCGTGCAGGAACTTTTTCCTGAAGTCGGAGCGAATTAGTAGCTTACATTAAGACGGCTCCCATTCATTTCAATGGGATTACAGATGTCAAGCGCCTTGGGGCGACTTGAGGCGAATGGGGCCTTTGTGACTTGCGATACAACTTCAGTTGTCTCAAGTCGCTTGACATCTGAAATCCCATTGAACCGAATGGGAGCCGTCTTAATATACACGACTGAAGTCGCTCCGACTTCAAGGCGACTTGAGAAAAGGTTCCAGTACTACTTGGAGGCGACTTCTATCCGACTTGTGACCATAGAATTGAATAGAAGTCACCTCCAAGTTCGATCCCCCATCTACATACAAGCGACTTTGTAGTGTTAAAGAATATAATTTATTTGGGGAAGCCCCCCTCCCTTCTCTAATTGGCCACAGGCAAAGTCGCCTGGCATAAGTCGTGTTCTAAGTCTAAGTTCTGAAGTTGCGCTGAAGTTGCCCTGAAGTCGGGTCGCACCTGGGTGAATGCACGGCTTTTGCCAGGCGACTTTGCCTGTGGCCAATCAGAGAAGGGAGAGAGGGGGCTTCCCCAAATAAATTATATTCTTTAACACTACAAAGTCGCTTGTATTTAGATGGGGGATCCAACTTGGAGGCGACTTCTATTCAATTCTATGGGCACAAGTCGGATAGAAGTCGCCTCCAAGTAGTACAGGAACCTTTTCTCAAGTCGCCTTGAAGTTGGAGCGACTTCAGTAGTGTATATTAACTTCATTCACTTCAATGGGATTTCAGTTGTCAGGCGACTTGGGGCGACATGAGACAACTCAAGTCGGATTGCAAGTCGCCCCTGTATGAACGGGCACTAAGACGGCTCCCATTCACTTCAATGGGATTTCAGTTGTCAAGCGACTTCGGGCGACATGAGACAACTCAAGTCGGATCGCAAGTCGCCCCTGTATGAACGGGCAATAAGACGGCTCCCATTCACTTCAATGGGATTTCAGTTGTCAAGCGACATGGGGCGACATGAGACAACTCAAGTCGGATCGCAAGTCGCCCCTGTATGAAAGGGCACTAAGACGGCTCCCATTCACTTCAATGGGATTTCAGTTGTCAAGCGACATGGGGCGACATGAGACAACTCAAGTCGGATCGCAAGTCGCCCCTGTGTGAATGGGCCCTAAGACGGCTCCCATTCACTTCAATGGGATTTCAGTTGTCAAGCGACTTCGGGCGACATGAGACAACTCAAGTCGGATCGCAAGTCGCCCCTGTATGAACGGGCCCTAAGACGGCTCCCATTCACTTCAATGGGATTTCAGTTGTCAAGCGACATGGGGCGACATGAGACAACTCAAGTCAGATCGCAAGTCGCCCCTGTATGAAAGGGCACTAAGATGGCTCCCATTCACTTCAATGGGATTTCAGATAGGCGACACAAGTCGGAGCGCAAGTCGCCCCTGTGTGAATGGGCCCTAAGATGGCTCCCATTCACTTCAATGGGATTTCAGTTGTCAAGCGACATGGGGCGACATGAGACAACTCAAGTCGGATCGCAAGTCGCCCCTGTATGAAAAGGCCCTAAGACGGCTCCCATTCACTTCAATGGGATTTCAGTTGTCAAGCGACATGGGGCGACATGAGACAACTCAAGTCGGATCGCAAGTTGCCCCTGTATGAAAGGGCACTAAGATGGCTCCCATTCACTTCAATGGGATTTCAGATAGGTGACACAAGTCGGAGCGCAAGTCGCCCCTGTGTGAATGGGCCCTAAGATGGCTCCCATTCACTTCAATGGGATTTCAGTTGTCAAGCGACATGGGGCGACATGAGACAACTCAAGTCGGATCGCAAGTCGCCCCTGTATGAAAGGGCCCTAAGACGGCTCCCATTCACTTCAATGGGATTTCAGTTGTCAAGCGACATGGGGCGACATGAGACAACTCAAGTCGGATCGCAAGTTGCCCCTGTATGAAAGGGCACTAAGATGGCTCCCATTCACTTCAATGGGATTTCAGATAGGCGACACAAGTCGGAGCGCAAGTCGTCCCTGCGTGAACCGAGCCTTCGTGAATCGGAGGAAATATTGCTATTTTTTTGCTTCTTTCCAGACATTTCAGATATTTTTTTTCCTGCTCTCGGATCTGCAGTGAAATAATCTGAGTTTGTGTTTCTCTTCAGACGTCGGAGACGTTTCGCTGTCTATTTTTTTATATAAAAGTACAGAGAGGGCCTGCGTGAGTCTCCGCGCTGTAATGAATCAGGCAGCTTCCTGCAGGTAGGTGAGAAGGATTATCGGGAACGGCCTCCGGGGGGTGACGCGGCTCGGTCGGGGGGTCCTGAACTCGCTTGTTCATGGGCTGAGCGGACCCGTTGCTGACCCAGCTGGAGCGCAGAGAGAAAAGTCGTGAGACTTCGCAGGAATAGTGAGACGCGGCGAGACGCCAGCGTGCAAAGTCTTCATAGGTGACAGAAAACGTTTTCATGTTTGTTGTGAATGGCAAGATGCCAAGAATGAACAGTGCGTCCTCCCTGCCCATGCTGCACCACAGGGAGAAACAACAATTTATCTCCGTATTTTACAATTTATTAAGGCTGCACACAAGGGAAACCACAAAAGAGAAAGCTGAAATACTTGCATGGCAACTTACCTGCCGAAGGATTAGAAATTCTGTCCATCCTGGGGAACAGGGGGCAGTGTGGAATTTGTACTGGTGGATAGGGCTGCTGCTAGAAACCATGGGACCCCATACAGCCAACCTAACAGCCCCCCCCAAACCCCCCACAGTTTACTATGCTTCAGTTATGAATGAACACAGTGGAATATTGGTATCTAGGGTTGCCACCTGTCCAGGTTTCACCCAGACAGTAGGTGGACTGAAACCCAGACACATGATTCAGACAGGAATGCGACTCGAACATATGGTACAGGGAGAGTGATGGGGGCGGTGAGAAGGGGGGGGGGGCATTACCAGAACAGATCCCCTGTATGGCTTTCTCTGTAGCAGCTGAAAGCCGATTGGAGGAAGAGGAGAAGGCGGCCTTCAGCTGCTGCAGAGAGAGCCATACAGGGGATCGGTTCCAGTAATTGCCCCCTCCCCACCGCACCGATCACCTTCCCTACTCACATCTGATTAACCCAGCTGCCTGGACCCCCTTGCTGGCCTGGGACCCATACAGGAGGACTGGCGGTACCCCTTATCCATTGCTTTGCTGGGGACCAGTAGGCTTAGGGGGAGATCTGTGTAAAAGGTTGGGTGGTTATGTTCCTGGGGGGGTATTTGGGGTAGGAGGAGGGGTTGAATCAAGAGGGTACAAAGCTTTGTGATGGGAGGGGTATTTCGGCTTGGGGGGGGGGGGGGGTATTTTGTTGGGAGGGGAGTTTTGAGCCTGGGGGCCAATATTTGTGATCTTGTTCAAATGTTTGTTAAGTACCCTGCACTTTGTGCATTTAAAGAGAAGTATGGGGTTGGAAAAATAAATTATACTCACCTAAGTGGATACAGTATCGCTATTTACTATGCTTCAGTTATGAATGAACACGGTGGGAGATCAGTACCGATCACTCACTGTGTTTATTTGGGAAAGGAAGGGGCTGGTAAAAGTTACATTTACCTGACACTTCCCCTGCTTTCCATCCTGAAGGATCCTATTGTGTGCTTGCAGCTGTTGGTGGTCCAATGTTCAATGTCCCCCGCAGGCTCCTCGTTGAGTACTGAATGACCTTGTAATTGCCGCTTCCTAATTTGGATAAAAGTCACTTCCTCATTTGTCCCTCCACTGTAAACATATCAGCCTCAGGGCGCTAGTGGAAGCCCAACATAGGACCAGTATGTCTTCTGTTATGGGCTCCAGACACCATCT
Organism: Glandirana rugosa; assembly: GCA_018402905.1. NCBI lineage: Eukaryota > Metazoa > Chordata > Amphibia > Anura > Ranidae > Glandirana > Glandirana rugosa. The sequence continues at coordinate 221,346 of BLSH010553715.1, read as the reverse complement.
TGGGAGAGCCTGTGTCTAAGCTGAGGAGGAGCTATATACAGTATAGCACCATCTGTGTCACAGGAGGGCCCTTGGTTGCAGGAAATTGAGTAACCAGGGACAAATACCTTCTTGTTACCCTCTTGTTGGGAACAATTAGGCCTTGCCCCATGGAGTGGGTTAGGAACCTAAGAGTGAAGCTGGTGGATTCCTAAAAGAAGAACCAGGTCTATGGTTATTCATTGGTGGAGCAGTGCCGCTGTTAGCAGGGTTACTGAAAACAGTAGAGAGCCTAGCTGAAGCTCGAGAACTCATGCCTTCTATCTGTAAGCCTTGAATTCATGTTCTGTATTGTTGTTTACTGTTAAATGTGTCCTGCTATAAGGGCTTCAGGCTCCATCTTGGGGAAGCCTGTGTCTAATGTTGCACATGGCACGACGCCAGGTCAGGGGGTTGCCTAGAGACAGGCACGCGCCCAGCCCAGCTTCTTAAAGTGCCGGTGTGGGGCCGCAATTGTTCTCCCCCTTGGACTTCCCCACCTGTGCTGGCTGTGAGCTGCCAGCCCAGGACCTTGCCTCTGTGTGCCCCTGCTCCGTGCTGCAAGACCCCAGCCAAGGACTTTGCCCTGTGTGCCCTGCTCTGGGCTGCCAGCTTCCCCACTAAGGACTTTGCCCTGTGTGCCCTGCTCTGTGTTGCCAGCTTTCCCGCCAAGGACTTTGCCCTGTGTGCCTGCTCTGTGCTGCAAGACCCCGCCAAGGACTTTTCCCCGTGTGCCCTCTGCTCTGTGCTGCAAGCCCCAGCCACGGACTTGCCCTTGCTGTGTGCTATCTGCTGTGTGCCTGCCCCGGATGAGGACCAACTCTCCATGGGCCATGCGGTGAGTGAACTGACTTATTGCTACTAGAACTCTGCATACCCTGTGTGCCCAAACGAACCCTTTCCCCTGCCTGTGGGAAATTCCAATTGCCTGGCTGCAGGCTAACCTCTCCTCCCTCAATAAAGCTTGTGTGAGCACTCCTACTCTCTGTGTCTGTCTGTTCCACCTACCCCTTCTTTACAGTAACATCAGACGATCTGAAGCTTGAGGACGCAGACCTCACATGACCTTCTGTCTGTAAGCCTTGAATTTGTGTTCTGTCTTTTTGTTTGCTCTTAAATGTGTCCAGTTATTTGGAGGTGTATGTGAACATGAAATCCGTTTTCTCTTAGTTGCCGCTTCCCTATTTGGATAAAAGCCCCTTCTTCATTTGTGTCTCCATAGTAAGCAAATTGGTCACGTAGTGCTAGAGGGATCCCAGCATAGGACCAGTGTGTCCTCTGCTATGGGCTCCAGACACCATCTTGGGGGAGCCTGCCCTATGTCTAAGGTGACACAACGTCCATCTTGGACGCAGAGGAGCTTTATACAGTATAGCACCATCGGTGTCACACGAGGGCCCTTGGTTGCAGGAAATTGTGTAGGCAGGGACAAATACCCTCTTGTTACCTTTTTTGTTAGGAACATTTAGACCTTGCCCCCTCAGTTGGAGTTGGTTAGGAGCCTAAGGGTGAAGCTGGTAGACTCCTAAAAGAAGAACCAAGTCCATGGGCATGCATTGGTAGAGCAGTGCAGTTGTTAGCTGGGTTATTTAAGTCAGTAGAGTCAGCTTGTCTGGATGAGGATGCATGCACAACATAGCAAACAAATCAGTAGTGTGTTCTTGGCTATGGGCTGCAGGCACCATCTTGGGAAAGCCTGTGTCTAATGTGACACAAAGTTCTCTCGAGATTTCTGCAGCCATCTTGGATGCAAAGGGGTTTTTTTATAGTACCATCTGCATCACAGGATGAGTTGGGTTAGGGTTAACCCTTGGTGGCAGGTAATTGAGTAGGCAGGGATAGGTACCTGCATGTTAAGAACAGTAAGGCCCTCAGTTGGAGCAGGTTGGAATTCTGAGACCCTAAACCTGGCTATACATTATACTAATTTCTTGTACAATTTTCTTTTAGATTTACCAAAACCATATAATATGAGGCCATACCTATTGTATGCAGTCAAACAAGCCCTTGCCCTACTTACACTCACCGGTCACTTTATTAGGTACACCTTGCTAGTAGCGGGTTGAACCCCCTTTTGCCTTCATTCTTGGTGGCATCGATACAACAAGGTGTTAGAAACGTTCGTCAGAGGTTTTGCTCCATAGCGACAATGATGGAATCACGCAGTTGCTGCAGATTTGTCGGCTGCACATCCATGATGCCAATCTCCCGTTCCACCCCATCCCAAAGGGTCTCTATTGGATGAGGTGTGGGGAGTGTGGAGGCCATTGGAGTGCAGGGACCTCATTGTCCAGTGGTGAGATGATTGGAGCTTTGTGACATGGTGCATTATCCTGCTGGAAGGAGCCATCAGAAGGGCTGACTGGCTGACATTAGAATGGGGACGCTGTAGTCGTAAAGGGATGGACATGGTCAGCAACAATACTCAGGTAGGCCGATGCTGTTAAACGATGCTGCTCAGTTGGTACGAAGGGGCCCAAAGTGTACCAAGACAACCATTACATCCCCACCACCAGCCTGAACCGGTGATACAAGGCAGGATGGATCCATGTGCTAAATTTTGACCCCACCATCTGAATGTCGCAGCTGAAATTGAGAATCATCAGACCGGGCAACGTTTTTCCAATCTTCTGTTGTCCAATGTTGGTGATCCTGTGCCAATTGTAGCCTCCGTTTCCTGTTCTTAGCTGACAGAAGTGGCACCCGGTGTGGTCTGCTGCTGTAGCCCATCTGCTTCCAGTTTGGATATGTTGTAAGTTCAGAGATGGTATGCTGCATACCTTGGGTATAATGAGTGGTTATTTGAGTTACTGTTGCCTTTCAATTGTAGCCATGTGCTCCCTTGGGAGTGGCTAGTAGTTGTGGTTCACCTTATAGCTGCCCTCAATCCCACCATATCTCACACATCACACATCCAAAGTCACTGAACAGGCCAGCTCTTGTTTTTGTTGTTTTATTTAGGGGATTTAACTTGGATGGGGAAAAGGGGTGACTGTGGGATGCCCAAAGAATTGGTTACGACACCATCTATATACACAACCGCATATACACTCCACTTCCTCCAGCACATCTCTTCTGCAGACTATTGCTCCTTTACTTCTCTCCAGCACATCACTTGGTTCCTGACCTGAAGGGAAATTTATCAGGCTCACATAGCTCCTTTCTCTTCACCGCAGCTAGCACATGGTGAGGCCTGCACTCTTTCAGGCCAGGGTCTTGGACCCCTCAAAGTGTAGCTTAGTACATTGGTGCTAGCCGTGCCTTTGATGAACTACAGCTCCCAGCCCATCCCTCTTTCAGGTCCCACGACCTGCTTTCCTTACAGAGACACTCCTTCCCCTAACTGGCTCCCAAGGCTTACACAGGCTGTCCACTATTTCTCTTCCAGACTGCACCGGCCTTTCTCTTCCAGCTCCCAGGGTCTGTCACTCCCCGACTCCAGTGGATACTTTAAAATGTTCTCAGTAGCACCTCTGCTGTTCTCCTACTCCCTTGTGTTGCTCCACGAATCACCTCCACTCTTGGCTACACCCGAGTCTCCAGGCCTCAAGGTCACCCCCCCCCCCAGACTGGGGGCTCCCTCCCGAGGCCTCCGTGGCACCTCTGCTACATCTTCCACACTTCCACCCAGCACCCTCCTCCCCCTTGCTGGCAGACTGCTATATTTAAGGAGGCCTGCCCTCTGCCAATCTAGACTGTAGATTGGTCAGGGCTCCTTGTCATACATCAGGAAGTGACAACTCCTCATCCATCCCCCTTTCCAGAACCTTCTCTGCTCAAGGGGGAGGAATCTCCAAGGGGTGTTCTGTCTCCAGCTCCTCCCTGAGCCACTCCCCAGCTCAGATCAAAACATTCAGGCCTGCACTTATAGTCAAGCCTGACTAAATTTTGCCTCTCCTAGCAAAATCTCACTACAAATTGCATCTATCACTATGGGGGCGCTACGCTATCATCTGGTACCAGTCTACCCATTCTCCTCTGACATCAACAAGGCATTTTCCTCCACACAACTGCCGCTCACTGGATATTTTCTCTTTTCCCCACCATTCTCTGTAAACCCGAGAGATGGTTGTGGGTGAAAATCCCAGTAGATCAGCAGTTTTTGAAATACTCAGACCGGCCCGTTTGGCACCAACAACCGTGCCACGTTCAAAGTCACTTATATTCCCTTTCTCCCCCATTCTGATGCTCTGTTTGAATTCAGCAGGTCGTCTTCGCCACGTCTAGATGCTTAAATGCATTGAGTTGCTGCCATGTGATTGGCTGATTAGCAGTTTGTGTTACCAAGCAATTGAACAGGTCTGTTAAGTAAATACAAAAAATGGCGCTAAACCCACAGTCCAAAAAGACAGGACCCAACCCGTCAGCGAAAGTGTTAAGGTGATGGTACTTGAAGGTATGCCTACCCTCAAAGCGACATGAATCAACACAATTAAGATAAACTCAAAATACAAACAATGAAACAATAATAGTGATGTATGCTAAAAACCAAATTAATAATTGAAATAATCACAAAAATAAAGAAGGGGGAGAAAAAATATGAAAAATATAAGTGCTGAAAATCTGTGCTCCACAAAAAAGTGCAAATATACTAGGTAATATTCAAAATTGTCCAATAAGGTGAAAACAAATAGTGATAATGCAGTCCAATATTCCGATGTGAAAATATCAAGGTGACAATGATGGCATGACAATTAATTTTTTCAAATAATGATGAACAGTGGTGAACAGTGTGTGGACATGAATGTTCATCTGATTGATCCAATATCAAGGGGAATCAAGGCTTACCAGATAGTAGATATATTCACGCCCGAATATATGTGGGGTTGAGGGGTCCTCCCTCTCCAAACCGGTCTCGTCACACAACCCTAGGGGGGTCCAGACGTTTATAGGGTGGAAGCGCGTCACACAATCCCATATGGCCTTGAGTCTGGTGCGGCTGTAATCTCAAACGAACGACCTCCTACCAACTGGTCACAAGGAATGCGACACCGAGTTCCGATATGTAAAAAAGGGGGAAGGACTCTCCGTAGTGTAAATACCCTCAATCACGAGGCATAGCTTTTATTGGGTAAATCCAAAGAATAAAAAATCCACACGAATAAAATCCACAAGCTTATGGTAAAAATGATATTAAAAATAACGCAGCAATTCAGGGTCAGCAGTGACCGACGCGTTTCGTCTTAGTAGACGTCGTCTAGGGCAGGGGTCCTCAAACTATGGCCCTCCAGTTGTTCAGGATCTACAATTCCCATCATGTCTGGTCATGTCTGTGAATGTCAGAGTTTTACAATGCCTCATGGGATGTGTAGTTCCGCAACAGCTGGAGGGCCATAGTTTGAGGATGCCTGGTCTAGGGGCTCCCTAGACGACGTCTAATAAGACGAAACGCGTTGGACACTGCTGACCCTGAATTGCTGCGTTATTTTTAATATAGTTTTTACCATAAGCTTGTGGATTTTATTTGTGTGGATTTTTTATTCTTTGGATTAACCCAATAAAAGCTATGCCTCGTGATTGAGGGTATTTACACTACGGAGAGTCCTTCCCCTTTTTTACATATCGGAACTCGGTGTCGCATTCCTTGTGACCAGTTGGTAGGAGGTCGTTCGTTTGAGATTACAGCCGCACCAGACTCAAGGCCATATGGGATTGTGTGACGCTCTTCCACCCTATAAACGTCTGGACCCCCCTAGGGTTGTGTGACGAGACCGGTTCGGAGAGGGAGGACCCCTCAACCCCATATATATTCGGGTGTGAATATATCTACTATCTGGTAAGCCTTGATTCCTCTTGATATTGGATCAACCAGATGAACATTCATGTCCACACACTGTTCACCACTGTTCATCATTATTTGAAAAAAATAATTGTCATGCCATCATTGTCACCTTGATATTTTCACATCGGAATATTGGACTGCATTATCACTATTTGTTTTCACCTCATTGGACAATTTTGAATATTACCTAGTATATTTGCACTTTTTTCTGGAGCACAGATTTTCAGGACTTACATTTTTCATATTTTTTCTAACCCTTCTTTATTTTTGTGATCATTTCAATTATTAACCCCTTTCTTACCGGGCACTTAAAACCCCCTCCTGCCCAGACCAATTTTTGGCTTTCAGCGCTGTCGCATTTTGAATGATAATTGCGCGGTCGTGCGACGTTGTACCCAAATAAAATGTGCGTCCTTTTTTTCCCACAAATAGAGCTTTCTTTTGGTGGTATTTGATCCCCTCTGCGTCATTTCTGTTCGCCGCTATAAACAAAAAATGAGCGACAATTTTGCAAAAAAGAACAATATTTTTTACTTTTTGCTAAAGTACAAATCCATTAAAAAAATTATTCATCAGTTTTGGCCGATATATATTCTTCTACATATTTTTGGTAAAAAAAAAATCGCAATCGGCGTATATTGATTGGTTTGCGCAAAAGTTATCGCGTCTACAAACTGGGAATTGATTTATGGCGTTTTTATTATTATTTTTTTTTTTACTAGTAATGGCGGCGATCTGCGATTTTTATTGGGACTGCGATATTGGGGCGGACATGTCGGACATTTTTTACACATTTTTGGGACCAATGACATTTATACAGCGATCAGAAATTTAAATGTCCACTGATTACTGTGTAAATGTCATTGGCAGTGAAGGGGTTAACCAGCAGGGGGCAGTGAAGGGGTTAACAAATGTTCCCTGGCTGTGTTCTAACTGTGGGGGGGCAGGGCTGGCCGGGACATAACAGATCTAACTGATCCCAGTGACAGGGATCAGTAGATCTGCTTGTCCCCTGTCACAGAACGGGGAACCGCCGTGTTTACAACGGCGGTTCCCCGTTGTGAGGCTCCTAAAAGAGATCGGCGGGTCTCGGGCGGACTCCCACAGCACGCTCGCGCAGCGTGCGGCGCGCGCGCCGCTGTCGCCAGGGGGCGCGCCTGGAGCGTGCGCAGTGGAGGACCTTCAATGGACGTCCTCCCGGCATTTCAGATCCGCGCTGGAGCCGTACTTTGGCAATAGCGCAGATCTGAAGTGGTTAATTTGGTTTTTAGCATACATCACTATTATTGTTTCATTGTTTGTATTTTGAGTTTATCTTAATTGTGTTGATTCATGTCGCTTTGAGGGTAGGCATACCTTCAAGTACCATCACCTTAACACTTTAGCTGACGGATTGGGTCCTGTCTTTTTGGACTGTGGATTTAGCGCCATTTTTTGTATTTACCTGTCTGAATTCGATTAAGTTTGGTCGTAGTATGGCCGCTTCCCCATTGGTATAACTTTCATCTTAAAGCTTAGCGCGGTTACACCACTTCTATAAATTGAACAGGTCTACCCAATAAAGTGTAGTTGAAGGTAAATCTAAAGCAAATTGAACAAGAAAATTGCATAATGTGTAGCCAGCTTAAAGAGGAAGTAAACCTAGATGGGGTTTACTTCCTCTACATTCCCCTGTAAATTAGAAGCATAATGGGCTACTATGCATCGCATAGTAGCCCATTATGTGCCACATACCTGCAAACAAAGCCTGCAATGTCCAGCACTGTGCTGGCGGCATCCATCTTCAGCCCCTCTTCCTTCCGGGGCCGCGTTCTCCGGCTCTGTGACTGGCCAGAGTCACGTGATGTCACTCCCGCGGGGGAGCCGCCAGTCACGGCACAGTCTCAGTGGAGAAATGGCACAGAGGCCGTTTCTTCATTGCGCATGTGCCAAAATAACGCCGGCACATGCAGAACACTGCATATCTCCTGAACCATGCAGGTTTAGGAGATATGCAGGGCACCTACAGGTAAGCCGTATTCTAGGGTTACCTGTAGGTTAAAGTGCTTGTCACAGGTTGACAACCACTTTAAGAGTGAAGCTGGTGGATTCCTAGAAGGAGGGCCAAGTCCAGGGCCATCTTTAACACAGGGCAAAAGGGACAGCTGCCCGGGGCCCAGTCATTGTTGTGGGGCCCAAGGCAGTCTCCCCTTGCGCCTGAACTGCCCGCAAATAGTTGATAAGTGGATTCAGGAGGGCTCAAGAAAATGTTTGCCCAGGGTCCAATCAATATTAAAGACGTCCCTGGCCAAGTCTATGGTCATGCATTGGTAGAGCAGTGCAGCTGTTAGCGGGGGTTAGGGAAGTCAGTAGAGCGAGCTACCTGAAGCCTTGAATTCATGCTCTTCATTGTTGTTATTTGGAGGTATAAAGACCAACTGCATTCTTGTAATTGGCGTTCCTGGTTTGGATAGAAGTTTGTTAAAGAAAACTCGGGTACAGATCCCTTTAAAAATCCGCTATATTATACAATTTTCTCATTGCTTCGATTTTCTGTGCTGATATAAAATAGAGAGTGCTAATGCGGCTCCAGCTCTATTTAAGTATTGATTTTCCTGCAGACAAAATGTTAATGTTTTCACGTTTCTTTTTTTATCCACGTTGCTCTGCATAAGGAATTCACCGATCACCATAAACTTCAATATGAAAGCTGAACTGTGAGCTGACACAAAAACACAATCCCATGCAGCTCTGAAATCATTAATACATCATTAAATGTGTTCTTTAAATGCAAACAGTGTAATTACCTACATTTAACTTTGTTTCAGGCTTTTTCAGCCCCTGTACAGCATAGCTCAGACTGGGTGGAGGGAGAAGTAAAACAAGGAGCCAGCGAGTTGTGCAGCAGTGCAAGGGGCATGCTAATAGGAGGAGAGAGCAGAGTGACAGAGAGATGAGCTCCTCAGTCTGCTGCTTCTCCTTTCACTGTCCACTGGGACCAAACCCTAGCTGAATGATTTAATTGCAGTGAGGAAAATGAGGCCTGCAGGTTGTGGCCAAGCTGTTTTTTTCACCTGGCTTCCAGTGAACACTTTATTAACCCTCTGTACACAGCTATACATCCCTGCATATTTCAAGCAAACGTTTCCATAAAAGCTGGGTTTATTGGTTCACATATATTGCAATACATGTTCAAGCTGCCCAGCTGCATTAAAGTGATCCCTCTCTGGCCAGTCCTCATTCTACTGTGCAAAGTATTTGGCATTTCACAGAAAAGGGTAGGGACTGGCCAGATAGAGAACCTTTTGAAGCAGCTAGACAGAGAGGGAACTTTTTTTTTTGCAGTTGGCCAGATAAGGATCACTTTGATGCAATTGGCCAGAGAGGGACCACTTTGACGCAGTTGGCCAAAGAGGGATCACCTTGATGCAGTTGGATAGAGAGGGATCGTTGTGACACAATTGGCCAGAGAGGAATCACTTTGATGCAGTTGGCCAGAGAGGGACCACTTTAATAGAGTTGGCCAAAGAGGGACCACTTTGATGGAGTTGTCCAGAGAGGGATCACTTTGATGCAGTTGGCCAGAGAGGGATCAATTTGACAGTGTTGGCCAGAGAGGGACCACTTTGACACAATTGTCCAGAGAGAAATCACTTTGATGCAGTTGGCCAGAAAGGGACCACTTTGACACAGTTGGCCAGAGAGGGGCCACTTTGATGCAGTTGGCCAGAAAGGGATCACTTTGATGCAGTTGGCTAGAGAGGAATCACTTTGATGCAGTTGGCCAGAGAGGGATCACCTTGATGCAGTTGGCCAGAGAGGGATCACCTTGATGCAGTTGGCCAGAGAGGGATCATTTTGACACAATTGGCCAGAAAAGGAACACTTTGACACAGCTGGCTAGAAAGGGATCACTTTTACGCAGCTGGCCACAGAGAGATAATTTTGACACAGTTGGCCAGAAAGACATCACTTTGACAAAATTGGTTGGAGAGAGATCACTTTGATGCAGTTGGCCAGAGAGGGGCCACTTTGATGCAGTTGGCCAGAGAGGGATCACTTTGATGAAGTTGGCCAGAGAGGGATCACTTTGATGAAGTTGGCCAGAGAGGGGCCACTTTGATGCAGTTGGCCAGAGAGGGATCACTTTGATGAAGTTGGCCAGAGAGGGGCCACTTTGACGCAGTTGGCCAGAGAGGGATCACTTTGATACAGTTGGCCAGAGAGGGATCAATTTGACAGTGTTGGCCAGAGAGGGACCACTTTGACG
>BLSH010553715.1:141111-158754 GCA_018402905.1 Glandirana rugosa | reverse complement strand
CCCCTGCACTTACCCCATCCAGCAGGCAGGATTCTTGCAGAGATTCGGCATGCGAGAGCGCGCTGGGTCTGCAGAGTTCGGCATGCGAGAGCGGCTGTCCCCCCCTCGTCGTCCCCGGGCGGTCATGGTCTCTGTGGGAGCGGAAGTCACCTCCGCTGCCACAGTGACCCGCCCCCGGCCCCTCATCCAATCACCCTGAGCGGAGGCTCAGGGCAGCCAATCAGCCTATGCATGGCCGCAGGAAGAAGCGCACATGCATAGGCGTGAATGGCCGACCAATAGGCTCACTTACTTGGCCTGTCATGTGACAGCCAAGGAGCCGAAAGAAAAAAAAAAAAAGAAAGTCAATGTACCGGCGCCACCTGTAGGTGGGCGGGGTTGACTTTTTTTTTTTTTTTTCTCGTCTTTTGCCGGCGGGGAGGCGGCGCCCCAGCGCCCCTCCCACACCAGCCGCCGCTGCTGCCTACTGCAGTATATTGCACACTCCTCTCCTACACATACTACCTACTGTCACATACTCCACACTCCTCTTCTGTACATATTACCCACCTCCATACACACCGCAGTCCTCTCCTGCACATACTACCCTCCTCCATACACTCCACACTCCTTTCCTCTACATCCTACCCACCTCCATACACACCGTACTCCTCTCCTGCACATACTGCATTCCTGCAGAGCCACCAAACACAAATTTAAAAAAAAAATTGCATAGGGCCCCCCCAAAGTCCGTAACAGACCCTTCAGGTCTGGTATGTATTTTAAGGGGAACCACACCCAAAATAAAAAAAAATTGCGTAGGAGCCCCCCCCCCCCAAAGTCCGTACCAGGCCCTTCAGGTCAGGTATGGATTTTAAGGGGAATCCTGTACCAAAATTTAAAAACAAAAAAAAGGTGGGTTTCCTCCCCAAAATCCAAACCAGGCCCTTCAGGTCTGGAATGGATTTTAAGGGGAACCCCACACCAAAATGTAAAAAAAAATGAAGTGGGGATCCCCCCCAAAATCCAAACCCAGCCTTTCAGGTCTGGTATTGATTGTAAGGGGAACCCTGTGCCAAAATTTTTAAAAAATGATGTGGGGGTCCCCCCAAAGTCCATACCAAGCCCTTCAGGTCTGATATGGATTTTAAAGGGAACCCCATGACAAAATTTTTAAAAAATGGCATAGGGGTCCCCTCAAAATCCAAACCAGACCCTTATCTGAGCACGCAGCCCTGGCATGGCAGGAGGGGGTGGGTATGGGCGAGCGCCCCCCCCCCTCCAAACCATACCAGGCCACATGCCCTCAACATGGGGAGGATGCTTTGAGGTCACCCCCAAAGCACCTTTTCCCCATGTTGATGGGGAGAAGGGCCTCATCCCCACAACCCTTGCCGGTGGTTGTGGGTGGTCTGCAGTCTGACATTTATTTTATAGGTAAGGGCAGGGCCACCCAGTGATGTAAACAAGTGACCATGCCCCCTTCTGGCGTCATTCGTTGTCAGAGAGGGCGGGTCACCCATTTACGTCCCTTATAAAAGAAATGTCAAACTGAAGACCGCCCATTCTGGGAGATGCCTCTGGTTGGTACAGCATTTTTTATTAACCACTTCAGCCCCAGAAGGATTTCCCACTTTAGGACCAGAGCACTTTTTGCGATTCGGCACTGCGTCGCTTTAACTGACAATTGCGCGGTCATGCAACGTTGTACCCAAACAAAATTTGTGTCCTTTTTTCCCCACAAATGGAGCATTCTTTTGGTGGCATTTGATCACCTCTGCATCATTTCTGATCGCCGCTATAAACAAAAGAAATGCGACAATTTCTCGTTCTCGTCCGCAAGGGTCAGGATGGGTCGTTGTCCAGTCAATTGTTCCGCAAATCCACGGCTGGAAACTCCCTGCTTCATGCTGGCAGTTTCCATCTCAAACCTCTCTTGGCCTCCATACCATACAGTCAGTATCTTCGTGTTCGCCGCAATTGCTCAGATGAATCTTCCTTCTTAAAGGAAGCTGGGGAATTGCGGACACGACTTTTGGAATGTGGGTACTCTGCGGCTTCCCTAAGGCGAGCCTTTAAGAGGGTCCGAGATATTCCCCGAAAAAACTTACTATATAAAATCAAAAATTCTAAAAATTCCAATACTTCTCAACAACCTTTACCAACGAAAACCCCTGACCCCATTACTCGCATCGTCACTACATATTCTAATCAACATAAACAAATTAAACGTATTCTTAATAAATACTGGCATCTTCTTACAATGGATTCTCAGCTTTCCACCTTTGTACCAGCTAGACCACCCGTCACCTACCGTAGGGCACCCCCGATTGGAGACAGATTGGTTTCAAGCGAGTATAAAGCCCAGAAAGGTGACCCCTGCATACGCTGGGGCACTTTCTCTTGCGGTGGTTGCAACTACTGCCAATATATGGATAGACGTTCAAAAATCCTACTACCTAATCAGCGAATCTTTAACCCTAAACATTTTGTGAATTGCAAAACTCCCGGCGTGGTATACCTCCTATCATGTGAATGCGGAGGATACTACGTCGGGAAAACCAAAAATGAGTTTTGGAAAAGGATATACCAGCATATACTCTCTATCACCAAACTGGATCCAGATACTCCTATAGGCCGACACATGGCTACCATCCATCCATCCTCTCTTCCCAAAGTTACATTTTTGGCTTTGGATCGAGTGCACTTCAGTCCACGTGGAGGTGATCACAACAAAACACTCCTCCAGCGTGAGCTGAGGTGGATTCATACCCTTCAGGCCATCCATCCTCCTGGATTAAATGAGACATATAGCTTCAAACCCTTTCTCCCGGGCTTCACATCGGGGGGATGCGAATTAAATTTATAAATTCACATATCCACCATGCATCCAACATCACAATATTTTCTTTTATGGTTTCTAATTTCCATTTTTTTTTTTTTTTTTCCATTCACTCATTATCTTTCTGGCCATCCCTTCTTTCTATCCATCTGCCTATTCCATCGTCTGCCACTAGGGGTCACTCTTTTTCCCCATAGACATTGGGCCTGTTATGCACCATCCGGCAGGTAGGCTCCACAGGAAGTATATCCCCGCGTCAGCGGGTTTTCCTTGTAGGAGCAAGCTTTTGTTCCAGCGGGCCTCCGTCTGTTGGAACACACCTGCCGGCGGGGGCGTTGACGCGTGACGTCATCCCGCTCACCGCCAGGCGGGGCGACGCCGCGCGCCATGCACTCCGGAGGGTCCCCCTGCGCTTGATGAGTGGGCTGTTCGCCCACATCATACAAGCGGTCGGCACCTGTGCGTACTGAGCTGGATTGGCTGCCCCGGATGCCGATTACCCTACATATGTGGCCATGTTTCTTGCAACCCACATGCAGCCCATATACGGATGGTCCTCACAGAGACAGGTAACTACATTAAGCTACATCCGTTAATTTGCTCAGCGTTTCCCTTTGTGCCACATGCAATGCAAACAGCACTCTACAACACTATGTCGCCTCAATGGGCGGCTTTGATGTCCATGGGGTTTGCATGCATGACCCATGTGGTGTGTATTACATTGCAGGGTCGTGCATCACCCCTCGGACACTATGCTTTTGCTGTTTGCATCTCTATGTGGTACAAACAATAGGGTACGCCTTAACTCTTCAGGGTGTGGCACTCCAATGCCCCCCGATAATTGTTGATTTGTACGTGCATATATCCACATAGATACACCTTATACCTACCTGCTGTTGTTTTCCCCTTCTTTTACTAGCACATATTATATCTTCTTGCGAAGCTTGCTGACTCAGCCACTTTGGGTCCCTTATGGTTGTATAACCTCCGCGGCCCACCCTTTGGGGTTCCACTCCTTGTGGCCAAAATTGGACTTGGTTTCCAGATCCTCCCGGGCTGCTTGAAACTTGGTTGATGGTACTTCCGGTTAGATGTGAGTGATGGTTCATCTTAGCTTCTTCCCTATTTTGTTTTTTTCCCTTATGGGAATGCATTCTTACCAAACTACCTGCTTTATATACTAAATTATTATGTGCACGATATATTGTTTTATACAATTGAACTCTGTTACAGACAGCACAAGTATTGTTCTGCGCGATGCCTATGGTCCCCTGATGAAGGATTGACCGAAACATGTTGGGACATCTGAGAAATAGCCCCAAGACCCTGCTTATAAAGCGGCTCCTTGAATGTGTCTAATCTCACACGCATCCAAGCATCTTTAAGTATATATGCTGTTAAACTGCAGTACCATGTTCAGACAAATTTATTATTTTTTGTCCTTTTTAAATTGTATTTGATACATGCATTGTTTGAATCCATTACTTGGATTTCTGTAATCCTCATATGTATTTGGAGCAAGCGAGGAACCACATGCCCTCGCTCGCTTCAATGTGATAACATATTTGTTTGTACTAATAACATTTAACATTTTTTACTACTTCCTATACCTTCTTTTTTGTTTTTTGTTTCTTTGGGGATAATATATGTTTGGGAGTTTTCTCCCTCTCCTTGAAATTTTTCATTACTTAGGATGTGGCAGTATTTTTCTGTCTCCTCAGAACCACTCCCTCTTTTCTTTTTCCCCTTCTGGCGTCATTCGTTGTCAGAGAGGGCGGGTCACCCATTTACGTCCCTTATAAAAGAAATGTCAAACTGAAGACCGCCCATTCTGGGAGATGCCTCTGGTTGGTACAGCATTTTTTATTAACCACTTCAGCCCCAGAAGGATTTCCCACTTTAGGACCAGAGCACTTTTTGCGATTCGGCACTGCATCGCTTTAACTGACAATTGCGCGGTCATGCAACGTTGTACGCAAACAAAATTTGTGTCCTTTTTTCCCCACAAATGGAGCATTCTTTTGGTGGCATTTGATCACCTCTGCATCATTTCTGATCGCCGCTATAAACAAAAGAAATGCGACAATTTTGCAAAAAAAAAACAAACAAATTTCTTACTTTTTGCTAAAATACAAATCCAAAAAAAAGTATAAAATTTTTTTTTTTCCATCGGTTTTGGCCGATTTGTTTTCTTCCTCATATTTTTGGTAAAAAAAAATTGCAATCGCCGCTTATTGATTGGTTTGCGTAAAAGTTGCTGCGTTTACGGATGATAAGAATTAATTTCTGGGGTTTTTATTTTATTTTTTTTACTAGTAATGGTGGCGATCTGTGATTTTTAGCAGTACTGCGATATTGCAGCAGACATGTCAGACCATTTTGACACTTTTTAGGGACCATTGGCATTTATACAGCGATCAGTGCTATAAAAATGCACTGATTACTGTGTAAATGCCATTGGCAGTAAAGGGGTTAACCTGGAGGGGGCGCTCTAAGGGTTAACTATGTTCCCTGGGCGTGTTCTAACTGTATGGGGGCTGGCCTGGCTGGGGGAAGGGAGTGATCACGGCTTCCATATACAGGAAACCTACGATCACAGTCCTTCCCCCTCTATGAGAACGGAGATCCTTGTTTACTTACACGGACCTCCGTTCTCTCACTACAGGGGGGCCAACATGGGTAGCCGGCGGCGGTCGAGTCGGCCCTACCCACTCCCTGCCCCCCCCCCCCCCAGACACAGTGAGTGCACAAGCGTGCCTCCGGCGGCGCGCGCTCACAGCGCTGGTTATCACAGCCACCGTCATATGACGGCAGGTTGCGATAACGAGCCACTCTGTCGCCGTCAGACTGTGGTTAAAATCACTGCTTCTGAAAAAAATGATTGATTTAAAATCTTTCTTTTTGCATTGATACATGTCCCCTAGGGCAGGACCTGGGTCCCCATACACTTTTTAGGGCAATAACTTGCATATAAGCCTTTAAAATGAGCACTTTTGATTTTTCATGTTCGAGACCCATTGATTTTAACAGTGTTTATATGTTCGCACAAATTTTTTCCTGTTCGCAAGTTCTGGTGCGAACCAAACTGGGGGTGTTTGGCTCATCCCTAGTGATTTTAAACAATCACCTCGTTAAACAACCCATTCAATTTAAAATAGAAATGAAAGGCAAAACATTTGTGTATATATATATATATATATATATATATATAAATGTAAATATTTTTTCCCTTTTTTATAAGTGATCACATTCCCTCTGTTCTCTGCTGCATAAGAGCTGGGGGGAGGAGAAGCAGCAGCACAATGAGACTTCCCAGTGAATGGCTGTGCAGCAAGGGCATGTCAGGACGAGTCTGATCATTGGAGGAGAGCAGACTGAATTCCCAACATAGCAAGAGAACTGACCATGCTGTGCTTTCCTGCTTAGTGTGGTCAGGAGACTTTCTGATTCAAGTACATGTTACAGCATGCACGTATCAGGAATATGAAGTGTTGGGGTAACAAATGTTTTGAATTCCATGACTCAGAAAGTATTGAAGCCAGTTGCTGCATAACACCCAGGAAACTGGTATTTTCAGAAGCAGAAGTCTGCATTGGTAGTCTACTTCTCTTACAGGTTTCTTTTTTGAAAAAAGTTACACAACCAATTCATCTTCCAACAGCGGGAGGAAAATTCCTTATGTCAATGTCTGCAAGTGGGCAGCTAGCTGGAAAGTCTCCATTGATAACCATACAAGCCACATGTGTTGAGAGAAATAAAACAATATGCCCTGTAAAAAAATACACCTTTCATGTTTCAGAGCTCTTTCAACTGCATTATAGAATCTCAATGGTTCCCAGTCTTCTCTAACACTGCTTTGACAGATGCAGCGGGCACTTGATGGAGACAGTTTGTGAATGCTTTTGCCTCTTCTCCCCACTTCCTGCACACAGTTTTTGCTGAGAGTATTGCAGAAGCCCTTCAAAAGCTCTCATTACTCATTGATTGCAGGAGTGGGTGAGCTAAGACATGATTTACAGCTTTATGAATAAATGTATGCATCAGAAAGAATAGACTTTTTCTAGGCACTACATACCAGCAGTGCTTTGTGATAATATTGAAGTCTTTTAGTGTGCTTAGTATGCTGCAGTGGAAGGAACGGATGAGATAAGATACAGTAGTTTGGATCACAGTTTTAATACTAAAAAAAATAGTTTTTTTCCCTTTACAGTGGTGGTGTAAGTTAAATGTCCTTACCTAAGAAGTTCTTCTTTTAAAATGTTTTTTTTTTATACAAAAAAGGCTACCATAATAACAAAAACAAATACATATACAAGTACAGAACAGCAAATTGTAAAACTGCTGCATATTTTTATGCATTATACAGTAAATATAGAATGATAGGTGCACTGTCTAGTTGCTGCAAATCTGTATTGAAATATTAACATGGGAAAATACAATACATTTTTTGAAAAATTATTAATGCTGTTTAAAAAAAAAAAAGTTACACAGAAACACAAAAGGAACACTTGGTAAATGCATAATAGTTTCCCTTATCTATAATATAATGGTTAAATAAAAACATTTATGTACAACAAACAGGTACAGTATGTTCAGTGATATTTAGTTTTTATGTGGCCTCTTTTCCTATACTGACATTATTTAGATTACTTTAATGGTTCAGGTTGAGTAACTCTTGGAAGAGTTGCATATTTTGGAACATAATCCAGCAGGAGTTCTACTGGCAGAAAGATAAAATACAGCAGTGAGGAGTAGTAAAGGCAGTGAAGTAGAATACAGAATACCTAATAGTAAAGGCTAGCAAATGTCAAACTAATACTGGAACAAGTTCCAAAACGCAATGGGGTCATAACTCCAGAGCAAAGCAGAGGAGCTACATAAAGCCTAATGGTCAGCGAAAAATAGATGGCTTACAGATCTTCTACTATGTGAGCCGTAACTGTATCCGAGCCAATGAATTTGGTTACTGTAGTGTTTATGAAATGAGAAAACCCTGGTCTGATGGCTATGACTGTTCTTTCTTAAGAGATGTGAATATATCTTATATATGCACTTCTGTCATATAGATATGTTCTGTTACATTAATTATTGACAATATAATAGAGGGATTGTTTTATTATTGTGTTCCGTTACATGCAGTGAATAATATAGATTTTATTATCAAATAATGACAGAAAGGTCAAGTATAACACATAGAGTAGCCAGAGATTTATATATACCCTGGTCCAGGCTAAGAAATATAATATATTGCAAAGAAATGTTTCTTAATATATTTTATTTTTATTAAAGCCTTAGTAAAAGCTATGGGGATTATCTAAACAGCTAAGCTGTAAACAATGGCCAGGCCTGGAATATTTCATTTAAGGTTAAGTTCAGTTTTTTTTTTTCTAAATGCCAGCTTCCATTTGTAACAGTATACACTACCATTAATGTACCTCTGCTGCAGAAAAGAAAAAGATATCTATATATTCAAGGACAAGCCTTACCTCAGCCCCCAGTTTCTTCTATAGAATAATCCTCCGAGTAGCTCAGCAGCTGACCTCATTAACACACACCCTGCACTTGTCCTCCTCCTCCGGGAGATTGCTCCTGCCCACCTCTGTAGTTATTCATAAATCAAAATAAAATTTGGGCTCAACAACACATTTTGTTTGCCGTGGCATATAAACCCAGGTTGGAATTGTGCCATACCAAAGTAATGAACCTTTACTGACAGGTGTCATTAAAAACTATTCTTATTTATTGCTCTCTAAAATTATTGTACAAACAAAACGAACAGTGCTCAACACATAAAATAATTACTTTTGGTAATATAATGTATATAGTTAGAAAGTTGGGACAGCCAGCTTGATTGGTAATGGATATCTAGAATATAATAAACTGTAAAGAGTGGCCGTAATAAATTCACAAGGGAGTTAGCCCCAAAACCACTGTTTTGAAAAGATAATAGTAAAATAGTGGAGAACACCAGTCCTGAAGTTTGGTGTGGCCTTGTGAGCGATTATCTCAGTAGCAGGGTGTGCAGGACCCCTTGGATTGGTCACAGCACAGTGAAGTAGGCACGGACAGACAGCGGGGTCTTTGTGAAAGCAAAAACTGTGGTTTATTTACATGTCTGTGGTTACAAAGTGCAGGCATCAAAACAGGTAAAATAAAACAAAACAGAGAAAAGAACCCTTGCCACTTTGGGCGTCTAACTACAAAGACGGAGAAGTCATGGAGGGGGGGCACAGGCAGGGGGGGAATATTACCAGCTCAGTTTTAGAGAGATTTAGTTTAAGGAAGTGGCGTGACATCCATGCTAATATGTCAGTTGGTAAGTTAGTAATGTGAGAGTAGACTGAGGGAGTGAGGTGAGGAGTAGATGGATAGATTTGGGTGTCATTGGCATATAAATGGTATTGAAAGACGTAGGCGGTTATCAATTGACCAAGGGAGGAGGTGTAGATAGCGAAGAGAAGGGATCCAAGAACAGAGCTTTGGGGGACCCTGACAGAAAGGGTCAATAGAGAGAAGGAGACAGAGTTGTAGGTAACACTGAAGGAGCGCTGTGATAGGTAGGAGGAGAACCAGGATAGAGAACAATCTTGGAGGCCAAGGAAACTGAGTTTATTGAGAACGAGCGGGTGGTCAACAGTATCAAAGGCCACAGAGAGGTCAAGCAGTAGGAGTATGGAGTAGTGGCCATTGGTTTTAGCAATAATGTCCTCCACTATCCAAATCAAAAGCATAATACAGGAAGTATCCATATCCATGCAATAGAACTTGTCTTAGATCACCTTGAGACAGACACATTTAGCTTAAATGTTAACATATAAAGTCCCAATATACTTATCAAATTCATAGCTGGTGTCCTAAAAAGGTGGGGTACATGATGGTCAAAGATGAGCCTGACCGGTTTGGCTGATTCCAACCGGCTGCATCAGGAGGCAAATACACAGTGTACATCTGCTGCAGAAAAGAACAAACTATTTCTATACTGAAGGACAAGCCTTACCTCAGCCCCCATGTTCTTCTATAGTATACTCCTCCATTACTTCCTGATATTCATACCTTAGGACATGAAAGGAAGTAGTTCAGTAGCTGACCTCATTAGCACACACCCTGCTCCTCCAAGAGATTGCTCCTGCCCAACTCTGTAGTTACACGCAGACATTATCATTGAATACCATTCTCCCTGAATACACAAACAGTGTCTTCCTCTGCTGATCGATTGTTTAGTACCCTTCTTGCATAGATCGTTCATTTGGCAGATTGTGCAGGAGCTGAGCAATCATATAACAGTCTATGTGTCCATGAAAGTCTGTAAAGCTCACTATATACTATACAATCTGATTGTATGATATCCTTTAGATCTACCATGAACTATGTAGTGCAAGGGCCTGTCTGAATTGATACAGAGTGATTGGATGGATAGGTTTGTCCTCCTATTAAATCGTTTTGGTAAATCTATAAGGGATTATACAATCCGATTGTATAGTGTATCGTCACCTTTATACTGAACGTCTAGAATGAACTAGTCATGCTTTCAGTGCCATTAATTGTTACTGGCACCTGAAACACTGAAGCAAGCACACATTTTGCTGTGTGAAAAAATGTGCTACAAATGCAACAAAATGAACAGTAAGAAACATTCAAACTGCAACACGGCAAAATGTCCTATGTCAATGGCATGTGTGTAGGGAAACCCACTGAAATCAATGAGCTGCCCAATACATGCTGCGGGAAAAACACCCTAAAAAACTTGCACTCCCATTAAGCTAGATGTGAATGGGGCCTGGAAGTAAAATTGGTATGTTTACGCAAGAACAATGACAGTTGAATGTTTCCACCCACTCCCTCCCATGTCAATGCCTTGGATCTCATGCAGCTCCTATTTAGCCACATGGCATTTCTCAGGGCGTATTTCCTGCTAGTAACAATAGTGGAAACACCAGCGTGTGTTCCAGTGTTCACTTGTAGTCTCCATTGTGGGCCACAAGAGCAAAACTGGGAGATAGGAACGGAGTGTTTTCATCTTATAATAGGAAGTGCTAAGGAATTTATGGAACTATATTTACTAAGGCTACATTCACACCTGGGCGTTTTGAATATAGGGCATAATTGCCGCGATTCTGTCTGCACTTTCAAAACACTCCGCTAAAATGACACATTTCAGATGCCATCCATTTTAATGGCACCTAAAAACGCAGCATCGCACAATAAATTGCTCCCAAAAAAGGATCAGAAGCTTCTTTCCGGTGACAAGCTTCACAGGGTGAGGTTTGTTGTGATTGCAGTGCGATTTAACGCAAAACAACTGCAACAGAACTGCACCTCATTTCTAGGTGCCATTAAAATGAATAGCATCTGGAATTCGCATTGTGCGATTTGTCATTTTAACAATGTTTCGAAATTGCAGGCAGAATTGCGGTGGTTCTGCCCTTCATTCAAAACACCCGATTGTGAATGCACCCTGACTGTTTCTGTACGTGAAGGGGATGGTGAAGCCAAGATTGAAGTCGGAACACTCATCCACCCATCAGTGCATGAATCCCAACTCTACATGAATAGTTTTCACTACAAATGAAAGATATGGCTTATTCAACCCATTCTCATTAAATGCATCCAGATTCCATGTACACAGAAACCACCAAGATAAAGGGACGAGATACTGAAAAAAGCAGACTAATGCCGCCACCATATCTAAGGACTGGTATGATGCAATGTATTACATTTTTGTTTAGGTACGTTTTAGGACAAATCTATGTCAGCCTAGTAAAGTAAAACTGCAGTCATAATTTAAAAAATGTATACCCTGTAATGTTTGTCTACGGTTACATGCATTTGGCATTGCTCCTTTTTTATTGTGATCCCAAGACATTTCTGGACTGAAAGCTACCTACCAAAAGCTACTGAAAGCTCTCTACCAGAAAGTAATACATTAGCACCACTGCTTGTCATGGAGAATAATTGCCTGCTTATCTCTCTGCTTGTCTCAGGTTGATGTCTTTCAATCTGAAGCAGCTGTAAAAATTGTCATTCCAAGAAGAATTTATCTGTATATATGAATATATATAGATATATATGTATATATGTGCCTAAATATGTAAAAGGCTACTGATAATTATCCAAGAGTTTGAATGTCTCTGTGGGCACTCATGGTTCAGATTATAGGAAATGGATACAGCATTAAACAAAGGATGAGCCAATCAGTTTGCACAAAATGGCCCTTCTGTTATTATAAATTCACTCCATTGTACAATCCAGTTTCAAACATATATCTTCTGCCAAGGGCTAAAACAACTTGTAATGAGAGGTGTACATGGGGCTGCCATTGATGTCCTCCTTCTCTTGATGATAGCAGCCCACTTGACATGCTGATCCTCTGGCACTTTCTGAGTCGCTGATCTGAAACAAATATGGGAAAATCAGGAAAAAAGTCAGAAATCCCAATCTGCATGCTTATTGTGATCCCAAAAGAAAATCCCATGAAGAGAATATACTAGTTACCCTCTTAGTGATTACACTTTATAATATTGTATTTATTAACTTTATGAAATCTCATGTCACACAGATAAATTGATTAAATTTACCTTATTTGAGCTGATGCATAATAACTTCTTTCTAAAAGGTGGTATTATCTCTCACATAAATTCAAGTCTAACCAATGAAGACCTATCTGAATATCCTGCATAAGACCCAACTAGTTCCATATTTATTCATATAGCATCACTTGTGGTCAGAGTCTTCAATAATTGGATAGTCATACCGTGGCTGCCAGACTTGAAATGTGCCTTGATCTGGCTGGTCAGTACACCTGAAAGAGGTCATACCCTGAATGTATGATTACCATAAAATGAAAGGAGCTGTGTATGCTGATGAATTATGACCTGGGGAACCGGGTGGGTGGGGACCAAGAAGCTGACACTGGAAGGAAGGAAGATGGAACATTATATGCTCCAGACTCCTCCCACAAATCCAGGTTGGCCTCCGGCCAGCCTTCTAACTTGTGGTCAGAGTCTTCAGTAATTGGATAGTGATACCGTGGCTGCCAGACCTGAAATGTGCCTTGATCTGGCTGGTCAGTACACCTGAAAGAGGGCAAAAGACACAAAATAGGTATGAAATGATTTTTTATTACTGTAGTAACTGATAACAACTTCCTACTCAATTTAACAAGGTTTCGAAAGCTCTGATAATTTTAGCATTGGGTTCTGGTAAGTACCTACTGTAGCAAGTAGACCGTCAATGTCCCATATGTTTGATGATAGATGATGGGACCCCTTGCTTAGAAGCTGCGGATGCTGCCCCGATCCTAAATGAATGGCCAGAAAATCGTTTTGGATTTAAATGCAGATTAGTTAGCAAAATACGCATATGTGCGACAAATTGTTTTGGGGACAGAGGACACACTGGAAAGGGGTGCAAAGGGGAATCCAAGGGTGCTGCCGCAAAGTGATTACAGAGCATATCTAAAACTACCATTGGACACCATGGGCTACCAGTGCCATAATATTTGACCATGAATCCAGGCCCTAACTGTCTGGTCTTACTGTTCATTAGCTGCAAGGCGTAATGGTCATTACCCTTAGAAAGTCTGTTTTTCAGCAAAAGCGGTGCATGCAGGCTAGCCTGCGAAACTTCACCCGGTCTAAGGAATCCAAAAAAACTTAGATAAATGGCGGCTTTGAGCACCAAAATGGGACCCACCCCAAAAGGGGAAGTAGACAACATATCTGACATGTCCCGAAAAATGTTCTCAGTAATCAGTAACCGTGACAACCGAGATTGGTCCTGAGTACTTTGCATCCCCCTCAACATAGCTTTGAGAGGTTGAGCTGCAAAAATAGGCAGTCTGTTAGGTGACTGTAGAGATCTGAAATGCTGGACCCCTGACAAATACAGCTTAATAGTACTAGCAGATAATCCCAATTTGGTGTGACAGTAAGCTGCAAAGGCCATGAACCTGCAAAACGTCTTCCACCCCGTGGTATAAGTCTTCAAGGTGTTCCTATATAACTAACCGTTGGCCAAATCTATCACCTGTTCCCGGAGTCTGCCTAGTCCATAATCAGGAGGGCGTAAGGAGGAAATGCTTTGCCCTCCAGCTCTGCTTCCAGATGTTGTAAGAAAAATTGAGGCAGATTAAAACGTGACAGTGCATCGGCAGCACCATTGAACCACCCCCCGATGAACTCCCCTTGGAAATGAAATTTCTATGTGATGCCTAACCATGTCAATCTGCATATGAATGACATGATCAACACGGATCCCGATCTACCTTTATTGATAATTTTAGCTGTAGCCAAATTACCAGTAAAGAAAATTACGGATTTCCCAGCCCACTCTGATCCCCACATGACTGCTGCTGCGACAATAGGCTAAATCTCAAATAGTGCTGAGGTCTGTGCAAATTTGGGTAAGTGAAACACCTTAGGAGGCCACCGTCCAGCTAGCCATTGTTTACCGAATATGGCTGAAAAACCTATAGACGCTGCTGCATCTGAGAACACCCTAGGCGAATCATTGGTGGGCTGTGGAATAAGCAAGGAGATGCCGTTCCAGTCACATAGGAACTGATCCCACATGACCAAATCAGCCCAAGCATCAGCCTGCAACCTGACCACTGATTCAGAGTCCTGACGCTAGGGGAGCAGGGCCAGTAACCTGGATAGGAAGGATCTACCCTGAGGGATAATTCTCATTGCATGATTCAACATGCCCAAGAGAGACTGTAATTCTCTTTTGGAACAGACTGGTGACCGAACAAACCCGTGAATAGTTTGCCGTATCCTGACCAAATTGCAATTGCAATCCAAAGTAATACCCTAAAAATGAATAACCTTGGATGGCCCCTCCATTTTACAAGCTGCTAATGGAGCAGTTCATTCTGAGAACAATTTTGTGAGTGACTTCAGAGCCTTAGGTGGTAAATCCGGGTCTTCAATCAGTAGGAAATCATCCAGATAATGCACTATCCGCTGACAACCCTCACAATTACCCAAAATCCAATAGAGGGCTTGTGCAAATAAATCAAACAAGCAAGGACTACTCTTTGCCCCGAAAGTTAAACTAGTGGCAAAGTAATAACGTACCCGCCATTTGATGCCATACCATTGCCAAAGGGTAGGTTTGTTGGGCAGCAGCTTGAAAGCATCTGCCACATGCGCTTTGGACAACCAAGCCCCCTTATCTAACTGTAAAATGTGCTGTATGGCTAGATCTACCAATGCATATTTCAACAAAACTCTTCCGACGGAAGGAGTGAATTCAGACTTGGTATGTGAGAAGAATGAGGCCCAGACAGGTCATAAATTAATCAATATTTATTGGAGAACTTTCCACAAACCACCCTTATCGTGCTCCATGTTAAATGGTGGAGATGCGAATGGACCAATCACAAAGCCCTTGAACACTTCTACTTCTAACAGCTCATCAACCATAGCAGTGTGTCTATCTGCTGACAGAAAATTCCTGCATTCAAACCACCGCGTTGGAAGTGTGATGATGCCTGTGTGAAACCCCTCTGAAAACCCCTCCATCAAAAACTGCCTGAACCCCGATGATGGATGACTTTCTAAACAGTCCCCTAACAATGTTTATTTGGCTTAGTCATGATGTGTTGGATGACCTAACCAAACAAGAGGACTTGGGGTGCACTCTGAAACAATTAGTGCAGACATGTAGGAGCCTGCATTGACTGTAATTGCATGCTGCCTGTAGGTAATTATTGCACAACTGTGCCTTACCCAGATGATGGATAGGCCTCCCCAACTTATCCACCTGTCCTGTAGGTCCTGTGAAGGATGCCCCACTAACTTGTTTGACCGCCCCTATATGACTGGAGGACTCGAACGTGGGACACCAAGCTAAAGTATGGGCTGAAAACTGACAATTGCTGCAGACCCGAGACTTCTGATTGGCGAAGTGTCTGCAGAATAGTTCCATATCAATGCTACTCCAACATGTGACTAACTGGAACTGTGCCGAAGTTGCTGTGACCTTCGCCAGAAAAGATTGATGGTAGTCATAGAAACTACGCCCACCATATTTGTGCGCCAAATCCACTGCTTTATGTAAGTATAGGTCTAACTCCTCTCTCCTTTCGGGACTGACCGAGCAGATTATGTACCTAAAAATACCAAACCCCAGCACAAATTCCGCCACACTAAGCTTGCAGTTAAGCCTGGGGTCCCTCTTCATTTTGACACCACTGAGACTTCCACACACGCATAGGACTTGTTCTCTGAGATATCCTGAGATGCAATAAGCAAAGGTGCCAAATTCACATCCTTCCCCTCCAGAATGTCTTTCTTAACATTGGCTGGAATAAAATGTTACGGGGATACCGATAGTAATGCTGTTAATGGCGAAGGGTGCTGCTACAGGTAACAGGACGCTAATATTACCTATAGGCAAATTAGGAGGAGCAGGAGCTGATGGAGCTGCTAATACGTGATCCCTAGCAGCATGTGCCTCAATCACTTCCATCCTATCCTGTAACTGAGACATAGACGTAGTAAGAGTGTTTATCACGGTATGAATCTGTGTCAACGACATGTGCACAGAAACATGCTCTTCACTGGTAGAGGCAATTGGTTGCGATGGAGTTGGAAAAAATAGCCTGAACAACTCAGCTTTCCTGGCTGAGGCTGGAAATGGAATGCCCCTCTGACGCAGCTCTGCCGTGAGCCTGGGTATGGTCCAGTTTCTTAATGACTGAGTGCTGCCATGTTCTGAACCCCCTCGTGGGGTCGGTGGAATAAAAGCCAAATCCTCACTATCAGATACGTGCGACATGTCAAATCTACAGAAAGAAAAAGCAAAAAGGGTAAGCACCCCACTACATGAGCCAGCACCGAACCCTGCGTGCATGACTACTCTATGGAAGTGCGTGAAGACTATGCCAAGATTGGCAGAGCATACAACCACCTAATACTACAACCAACCCCTATGTGTAATGTACTAACATCTCTCTTTTAGCCCGAGCAACCTGTAGCGCCAATACAAGAATTACAAACAAACACTCAGGGCTAACGTAGCCCCAGAAACGTGGTGGGTAAATATAGGAGTAGGATGAATGAACGTGCAGCGTATGATGTATGGTATAAAGGCGAGCAATTTATGTTCTATAACATTTAAAAACAAAAACTCAGCTCCTGAAAAATAACCACCTAGCTACCTCTACTGTAAATGAAAGGCACCTGACACACCTTGCTGCTCTTGCGAGAAACGCTGGGGTCCCCGTGAAACCAGACACCTATATTTAGGTGATGAACCTGATGGAAAGGTATGACAGACATGAAAATGAAATGAGCGAAAACGACACCGTGACGTATGCAGATGAACATGAAAATGCACGTAGTGACAGACACCTGAAATGAACTATGCCCCGTGCAACAGTAAACCTTCAATGTGTTGTTTTTTGGGGGTTTTTTTATAACGCACCTTGCTGATGATGCACAACTCAGTAGTCCACCTATGAAGATTGCATATGAATACCACTACTTCTGAAAAGCAAGAGAGTATAACGAACAGGAAGATGAAAGAACCACCTTTGTGTAACTTCCAAATGACAACGTGCCCCGTATCAAGTAAAGTCCACAGACAGTGATGCACGTAAAAGTACAAGTAGACGTATGCAGTGCCACAGCAAAAGCGAGTAAAGTAAAAGTACAGACAGTATGGAAAGGTAGTCCAAGTAGTGGATTTATATCCACAGACCAAAGTGCCCCTGGGGTCGCAAAGAGCGTTCTCGTCGTTCCACACAGTCCACGGAAAGTAAATGTCATCTCCATCGATCCACCAATAAAAAGTCCTCGACTCAAAAACAAAAATTT
>BLSH010553715.1:76443-119371 GCA_018402905.1 Glandirana rugosa | reverse complement strand
GTTTGATCTGCAACTCAAAGCAGCAGTATGTGAAATCTCTAATTTCTGCTATCTGTCCTCAGAGCAACAGCATAGACAGCAGTAGTAAAGTAATCTATCTCAGGATGCAGGATCAGGTCTTAAAATGTCTCAAATCTGTCCCTCACGCAGTCAGCTACCTTTCCCTACACTAACCCAAGGAGCATGTGACTGCAGCACTGTGACTCCAGCTTATAAAGAGGCTGGGTCACATGATGCACTGGCCAATCACAGCCATGCCATTAGTAGGCATGGCTGTGATGGCTTCTAAGGGCAAACAGTGAAACACTTGTTGATTGGCTGCCCTGCAGCTTCTCAACACGTGGAGTAAAATAGCAGAACCCCGGACCGAACCCGAACGATTTTTGAAATGTCCGGGTCCGGGTCCGTGCCACGGACACCCGAAAGTTCGGTACGGACCCGAACGTTACAGTCCGGGTTCGCTCAACACTAGTTTACTACATGTTAACACAATTATTTTTTGTTTGATGAGAAGTTCTATCTCAAACATTGTTGCGGTGCCTCTCTGGCTGCAAAGTCTATATGGGCTTATGTGATGAGCACCATGTCTTTGGAGAAAGGAAATAGGGATGAGCAAATCTGCCATGTTTTGCAAAACATCTGCAAAATTCGTAAAATCTCCAATCATTTCCCTGAACCCAATAGAAGTCTGTGGGGAACAAATTTTTATATTCAATTTGTTTATTTTATAATACTAACAAACTATTGTTAAAAAGGAGGTACTGGGAACATGTACAGTACAAACAGCAAAGCTAATAAAAAATGTCAAGTATAACGGGGGGGGTCCTTTTCATGTGGCTTCGAGGGCTACAATGACGATACACAAGAACTTTAAATTACAGTTTTGTATGTAGTTTATGTAGTGTTGCAGAATAGCATGACAATTATGGACAATTTTAAAGAGGAGGAGGGAGAAGAGGGTATATTAGCAATGCTGGCAGAGAACTGACTGCTCTGCACCTGGGAGGATGTAGGTCAACTACCTGCTCGGTGTGCCAGGACTGTATTGATTGGCAACTTTGGGAAAAAAGGTATATGTGTCATAACTCCAATTATTTTGACCCATCAACTGCTATTTCCTGCAGGCCCAGCCCTTTACTACCTCCATGTGCATAACCTAATTCTCATTTTAGACCTGCTTCTCATTGTTGCATTTTTTTAGAGGTAAAATGAATGCCTAGCTTTTAATTAAACTATGGGGATAGAGGGGGGTAAATGTGTGTTGATTTTGATACACATTAGTTACCACACAGCAATGCAGTGGCGTGCTCTGTAGAAAGGGTGGGAAGTGTATGCTACACACCCCAAACCTAAAAGAGGTCAGAGCAAGATAAAAGTAAATAGAACCCCCCACCCCCTCCCCCCCAAAAAAAGAAACTGTAAACACTGGGAGGTAAATAAGGCTATGTAGCTCACCACACTGCAATCTACAGTATAGCATTGTAAAGCATAGTATAGTACAGTATAGCACTGTATGGCTGCTGGAAAGCCACTCTTTGACAGTGAGAGAGCTAGCATGTCCATTATTTCAGATGATTGGCTCTCTGGGACTCATCTGACCAGAAACAAGGGTTTTTGCAGTGCATTATGGGTTCAGACATTCATTTTTGACCATAGTTTTTGAGTTTTGTGATACTGTGAGATCCTACTTGAACCCAAAGCGGCTCAGAACATCATTTCTAATAGGAACCCATTCCAGTAACTGATTTGTTTTTTTTTTCTATCAACATATATGGATGCTTTGATATTTATCTTGGACAAGGTTTTGAAGGCAGCACAGCGGTGTAGTGGATAGCACTTTTGCCTGGCAGCAAAAGGGTCGCTGGTTTGAATCCTAACAACAACACTACCTGCCTGGAGTTTGCATGTTCTCCCTGTGCCTGCGTGGGCTTCCTCCGGCTACTTCCTCCCACACTCCAAAGACATGCTGGTAGGATAATTGGATCCTGTCTAAATTGGTCCTAGTATATGTATGTATGAATGTGAGTTAGGGACATTAGATTGTAAGCTCCTTGAGGGTAGGGACTGATGTGAATGTACAATGTATATGTAAAGCGCTGCGTAAATTGACACCGCTATAGAAGTACCTAAAATTAAAAAAAAAAGACAGTTACATGGGTGGAATACTGTATCTGAATCAGTGTGATTATAATTTAAAATTCACTTGTGAAGTGAATAAGAATACAATACACTTCTTAGATCTTACCTTGAGAGGAGAGGCATCTAGAAACAGGGTGGAAACAGAAGTGTAAAGGAAACTATCCTTTTGGAACTCTATTCTTTATCCAAAGGTACCACCCACAACACATTTTCAGGCAAGATTGCCAAGAGGGCAATTCAAAAGATTTAGGAGAAATGTCAAGCATTTTCCTCAAAACCAAGATATCACTAACACACTATGTTATTATTTTTATTTATTTTTTAAGCGAACAGACAAACTAAACAAAACAGATCACACATTAGGCTAGAGTATTAATACATGGTCTGAATCCAGTTATATTGCATAGCAGCCATCAATTTGAAAAAAGAAAAAAAAGAAAAAAAAAGACTAATAATAACAAAGTACTTTGTCTGAAACAGAATCCAAACCAAAACATTAGCAATCCACCCACACATAGTATAACAATAGTTATAATAGACTTGGACACAATAGGCTTAAGTTCATTCTATGCCCAACAGCCTTATACAACCTGTATGTAAGAAGGCTTATAGTGTTGTCAATAGCCTCCATGAGCATCGGATGCCATATAAGGCTTATCTAACCACTTTGCCCAGACTTTATCATATTTAATGGGGCAGCCCCTATTCATGTTAGTGTCTCTGTACAGTGGAAGATTACTGTTAACCAATTGTTTCCAGTACAAAAGCTTGGGAGGAGAGGGTTTCTTCCAATGAAAAGCAATGGCTTTTCTCTCAATAGTGTGGTATTAAGAAACTCTGATACTGTAGGGAGAATATCCTTTACCAAACCCAACAAAAATATTGATATTTAGACCGGTAGATGGACGGAGGTGTGAGAGTTAAACACTTCCCCCCAAAAAATAGCTATATGTGGACAAGTCCAAAAAATGTGTAAAAAATCCCCTTGGGTCGCACCACACCACCAACACTCAGAAGAATACACAGGATTTATCTTATGAGGTCTATGTAGCGTGAGATATGCTCTATGTATCAATTTTAATTGGATCAAATGATCTCTCAAGCATACCAAAGATCTGAGAGGGAAGTCCCTGTCATGAAACCACAGTAAACATTCTGTTATGAAACCACAGCAAAAATGCATGTCTTATCTGTTGTCTACCTTGCTGCATGTGTCCAGTTAAAGGCCGGGCCTCCCTCACCTGTGTGCTTTAGTAGGCCCTCCTCAGCTGGTCTCCACCCCAAGCCCTAATTGGGAACAAGCTATAATACCTGGCAGTGCAAGCCTGCATTGCTGATCAATGCTTGCCCATGCTTGGCTTTGTGTGTGTTGTTCCTATCATTTGCTCTGAATCTTATTCCACGTACCAATCTTTGGCTTGTCTGACTATCCCTGCCTGCCTGATACCCTGATCTTTGGCTTGTTCTCTGTTTCTCCTGTCTGCTTGTGACCCTGATGCTATTACCTCTGACTATTCTTGCTGTTCCTGCGCTGCTGCTTCCTCTCTTCCACCTGTAGCCAGCCGAGAGTGAGCTAGGGGACACCGGGGGGGCCACGACCTTGATCCAGTTGCAGCCAAATCCATCCTCACCACTTCGCTCTGGTGAACACCCACTGGCTCTTAGATTCCGCGCCCTGGGGCAACTGATGCACTACCTCACTGTGTTTCAGTGTCCATGCTCCAGGGGCCCCTCTTCCCATATCAGCCGGAACTCATTAGCAGCAGTCAGCTATAGGTCCTCAACCTTAGTGGTGTGCTTCGCAACCCTTGGTGCGCACCTGTCATCTGACCCCAGGTGTCATGACAGTCCCACACACGCCTCCAGTCTTCCATGTCTAAATCCATTATGTCTTGCACCCACCTAGTCCTAAGACCCTCCAATGGCGGGAGGGAAATCAGGACAAGATGGGAATACAGTCTAGATGTGGGTTTCTCGAAGCATTCAGACCTAAGCACTGATTCTATGGTAGATTGTATGATTATCAAACTATCCCATGGAAACTGAGCATGAAAAGCATGAGAAAGCTGAAGGTATCTAAATAAATGTGAGCTTGGCAGGTTAAACGTTGACGTGAGTGTATAGAAAGTAGACAGTTTCTGATCAGTGACAACCTGGGAAAGTAGTTTGATATTATACTTAGTCCATGCAATAGGCTCTGGTAGTTTATAAAAGTGAGAAAGGGTAGGATTTAACCATAAAGGGGCATTTAGAGAGATTGCATCCTTAGGGTAATGCCCACAACTGAGCCCCGCCTCCCAAGCTTGGAAAGTGTTAACCATTGGAGCGGTCAGATGGTGAGGAACCCTATGACCCCTAAATACAAGGACCTTAAGAGCTTCTATAGAGCTTACCACCGCGGCTTCCAGCTGGAGGGCAGGGTTAGATAAATCTGGGCTCAGCCACCTTGCGGCCGTGACCAACTGAGTGGCTAAAAAGTATTTTTATAGGTCTGGGAAAGCTAGCCCACCCTGATCACAAGGGCGGATCAGGGTGGTTAGTTTATATCTAGGGTTCCCATAGGAAGGATGAAAAAAGTTGATTTAATCTTGTAAAAGAGCCAGGAAGCCACTGGGGAAAGTGTCTAAAAAGATACATACATTTTGGTATAATTTTCATATTTAAAAGGTTAATGCGTCCCAATAAGGATAATGGTAGAGACTTCCACACTTTCAACTTTGACCCAATATCTCCTAAGATAGGCTTGACGAGAAATTACAACTCCTAAGTATTTGAAGTTCTCTACCCACTGTAATGGTATATCGTTCAAAGCCGTATTGCGGGCCTCGATATCTATTGGGAATAACAAGGACTTAGTCCAGTTCACTTTCAGCCCAGTTACCGTTGAATAAGAGTCCAGTATCTGTAAGGCCCCTTGTAGAGAGGGTCTGGCGTCATTTAGAAACAATAACTAGCACACTATGTTCAAACAAAAAAAACAGGAGACTTTTATAGTCAACAAAAAAAGTGACATTTCAAGGCTACTGAGGATATTTCAAGGATTTGAACACCTTTAAGAGAGAGTCAGCACTTTTGAGATAGAGATTCCTTTAAAGAGGGAATTCCCATGACTTTGTGGAAAAAACATATAACTTTGCTAGCAAGTTTGTTAGTAAACATAGAGACATACTGGTTAAGCATGCATACGTATATCAGATGGAAAAATCGGAGTTGGGAAACACTAACAGGACAACAGCATAAAAATGTAATTTTCTCTAATAAGCAAAGTTTGAAGGGATCATTTAGAGATGCGTACCGGTGTTACAGAATTTTCCAGATTTCAAAGAAATCTTAAGCTCAGGTGTACAGTTTTTATATATAAAGGTACCAAGAGAATTATTGGTGAATTATTTATAACCTAGTTTGATTTATAGGGAGCAGAGTGCCACTCCCTGGTTGAACATGACTGGTATGTACAAATATGGAATGCCCAGGTGCTGTAGTTGCAAGTTTGTGAAAGACCCACACCCAAGTACATCTGGTGTGATTAAAAACCCACAGTATTAAACTGGTGAAATGGATACCCAATATACTATATTACCAAAAATATTGAAACGTCTGCCTTTACAGGCACATGAACTTTAATGGCACTCCAGTCTTAGTCCTTAGGGTTCAATATTAAGTTGGCCCACCTTTTGCAGCTATAACAGCTTCAACCCATCTAGGAAGGCTGTCCACAAGGTTTAGGAGTGTGTCTATGGGAATGTTTGACCATTCTTCCAGAAGCGTAATTTTTTCGCCAGGCATTGATGTTGGATGAGAAGACCTGGCTCGCAGCCTCCGCTCTAATTCATCCCAAAGGTGTTCTAACGGGTTGAGGTCAGGACTCTGTGTAGGCCAGTCAAGTTCCTTCACTCCAAACTCGCTCATCTATGTCTTTTTAACCATAAAGAGGATTTGTGGGTGAAAATACTTAACCAAATGACATTCTTGGCCTATTAAAGCAGTATTAAACTTAAAACCAAAAATGTAATATATTGCAATATACCAATGTTTAAATGTTAATAAGATTGTGTAAAAAACTCTTGGGAGAATGAGTGGGACTTTATATGAAGCAAAGTGGTGGGGAATAAATAAATTGATGGATTATAATAAAATGCATAATTTATTAATAAACATAATCAAAGATATACATGATGGACATTTCATCTATAAATCAACATTCAAAATTCATTAATAAGGATAATATCATTAAATCCAGGTACTACATAAATAAATGCATAGCCCCAATCCATCAAAGTTACATTCATGTACATGTCTAGGTATAACTAAGTTATGACTCAAATGTAAGAGTCTGGCCTGTAACCCTCATCACCCTGGGGAATTGGATAAGTTTGGATATTATTGTCCATAAACATAATGAGGTAGGTATTGCATGGCGATGGAAGCTCTATGCATTTCATGGCAAATTAAAGCCACTCGTCAGGAGCAAACCGTGGCATGGCTGGAAAAAATTAAAAAAATTTAAAACAAATTTGTATATATAAAACCTGCAACAAATACCACTAAATACATAGGGGGTTGACATAATAGCCCCGTATACCGTTGAACAATGAGACTTACATCACCGGCGCGCCGGCAGCAGACTGCCGAGACGGGAAGGCCAAACGGAAACGAGCAGCTCGGGAGCTGAGGGGAGAACCAGGGCAATGGCGGTCCACACTGGCGGCACCCAGGGTAGGAGGGGGCACCCGGGTATGTTGTGTCTGCATGGAGCATAAAGACCACTGTGGATGAAAACAAAGAAAACTTGTTGTATGTGCTAGGTGGACATGTTGGTGAGTGGGAAATGGAGGATGAAAAGTGAGAAGGAAGGGACAGTGGACGATGGGAAAAGTGAGTTGGGTGAAACAGGTGAAGGTGGATAGGGTAAGGAGAGAGGGAAGGACTGGGAAGAGAAAAAAAGATGAAAAATCAGGTGTGTACCTGTAGGTGATAGCAAATTGGTGATGGCTGGTGTGTATAATATGACCAGTGTGCTTCGTCCCAACCCAGGGCTGCTTTAGTTTTGTTTGTTTTTATTTTGGCTTTCTTTCCTCTGTTTTCACCAGTATTAGAGTGCCCACACTGTAAATTAAGGGCTACAGGGGGCACCTTTGGACAGCATCATCATCAGTCTGGGGGGAGGGGAGTGTTAGATATCCTAGCAGATTTGAATACACTAACAAATTGAAACCAAACCCTAGCTCACTTTATAAGAATTTACAGCAAATGTTTTTTTTTTCCTTTTGGGATAAACATTTTACACGAATAAATAAAAGCTGATCATTGTAAACACCCCTGTCAGTGGTAAATTATTATTTCAACACTCTAAACTGATACATTTGTAGGAGAGCTTGTTCTTTTGAAAAACAACAGACTTACTGGCTGGATCACCAGTTGAAAATAAAGGAAAGAACTCCTAAAAAAGAAAACTAATACAGCCATCACATCTAAGATGTGGTAAGCTGCAATATACTGTAATATACAGGATGTTTGCTTTTGGGTTTAATACTGCTATAAGAAGAAGAAAAAGAAGAAGGGAAAATGGAAAAACATCCTTATTAGGTGTTATCCTAAAGTGGAAGTATTATACTTCCTTATTGGGGCACTGATGCACTATACTTTTGTAACAGGATATTAGCCCCTTTTGGGAAGGGCTCATATGAATACTGTAGTTCTCTTGAAAGAGTCAGTTTGAAGAACTGTAGAGAGAGAGAGTAATGGACTGGGCGTATTGACATATTTGTAAATATCCATATAATGCTCGGTTTGGTAATTTACATTTTTCTTTACCCACTTAAAGACCAGAAGATTTTCCCCCTTTGCTTTAACTAACAATTGCGTGGTCGTGCAACGTTGTACCCAAACAAAATTAACGTCCTTTTTTCCCCACAAATAGAGCTTTCTTTTGGTGGTCACCTCTGCAGTTTTTATTTTTTGCGCTATAAACAAAAAAAGAGTGACAGTTTTGAAAAAAAAAAACAATTTTTTTTACTTTTTGCTATAATAAATATCCAAAAAAACGATTTAAAAAAAAAAACAAATTTCTGCATCAGTTTAGGCCAATATGTATTCTTCTACATACAGTATCTCTCAAAAGTGAGTACACCCCTCACATTTTTGTAAATATTTTATTATATCTTTTCATGTGACAACACAGTAGAAATGACACTTTGCTACAATGTAAAGTAGTGAGTGTACAGCTTGTATAACAGTGTAAATTCGTTGTCCTCTCAAAATAACTCAACACATAGCCATTAATGTCTAAATGTCTGGCAACAAAAGTGAGTACACCCCTAAGTGAAAATGTCCAAATTGGGTCCAAAGTGTCAATATTTTGTGTGGCCACCACTGTTTTTTCAGCACTGCCTTAACCCTCTTGGGCATGAAGTTCACCAGAGCTTGATAGGTTACTACTGGAGTCCTCTTCCACTCCTCCATGACGATATCACGGAGCTGGTGGATGTTAGAGACCTTTCGCTCCTCCACCTTCCATTTGAGGATGCCCACAGATGCTCAATAGGGTTTAGATCTGGAGACATACTTGGCCAGGCCATCATCTTTACCCTCAGCTTCTTTAGCAAGGCAGTGGTCATCTTGGAGGTGTGTTTGGGGTTGTTATCATGTTGGAATACTGCCCTGTGGCCCAGTCTCTGAAGGGAGGGGATCATGCTCTGCTTCAGTATGTCACAGTACATGTTGGCATTCATGGTTCCCTCAATGAACTGTAGCTCCCCAGTGCCGGTAGCACTCATGCAGCTCAAGACCATGACACTCCCACCACCATACTTGACTGTAGGCAAGACACACTTGTCTTTGTACTCTTCACCTGGTTACCGCCACACACGCTTCACACCATATAAACCAAATAAGTTTATCTTGGTTTCATCAGACCACAGGACATGTCCTTAGTCTGCTTGTCTTCAGCAAACTGTTTGCAGGCTTTCTTGTGTATCATCTTTAGAAGAGGCTTCCTTCTGGGACGACCACGCAGACCAATTAGATGCAGTGTGTGGCATATGGTCTGAGCACTGGCAGGCTGACCCCCCACCCCTTCAACCTCTGCAGCAATGCTGGCAGCATTCATATGTCTGTTTCCCAAAGACAACCTCTGGATATGACGTTGAGCACGTGCACTCAACTTCTTTGGTCGACCATGGAGAGGCTGTAGCCTAGGCCATCTTTATGTAGAGCAACAATTCTTTTTTTTCAGATCCTCGGAGAGTTCTTTGCCATGAGGTGCCATGTTGAACTTCCAGTGACCAGTATGAGAGAGTGAGAGTGATAACACCAAATTTAACACACCTGCTCCCCATTCACACCTGAGATCCTTGTAACACTAACGTCTCACATGACACCGGGGAGGGAAAAATGGCTAATTGGGCCCATTTGGACATTTCCACTTAGGGGTGTACTCACTTTTGTTGCGAGCGGTTTAGACATTAATGGCTGTGTGTTGAGTTGTATTGAGGGGACTGCAAATTTACACTGTTATACAAACTGTACACTCACTACTTTACATCGCAGTAAAGTGTCATTTCTTCAGTGTTGTCACATGAAAGGTATAATAAAACATTTACTTTGTGAGGGGTGTACTCACTTTTGTGAGATACTGTATTTTTGGTAAAAAATTACAATAAGCATATATTGATTGGTTTGCGCAAAAGTTATAGTGTCTAAAAAATAGGGGATACATTTATGGCATTTTTATTTTTATTTTTAGTAGTAACGGTGGTGATCAGAGATTTTTAGCGAGACTGCCACGTTGCGGCGGACAGATCGGACACTTTTGACACTTTTTTGGGACCATTGACATTTATACGGTGATCAGTGCTCTAAAAATGCACTGATTACTGTATAAATGTCACTGACAGGGAAGGGGTTAACACTAGGGGGCAATCAAGGGGTTAAATGTGTTCCCTGGGAGGTGTTTCTAATTGTGGTGGGAGTGCACTGACTGGGAGTAAAGAGAGAACGCTGTTCCTGATCACAGCAGATCTCTCTCTACTTCCCTGACAGAACGGGGATTTGTCTATTTACATTGACAGATCCCTGTTCTGCCTCTCTTTTCCGCAATCGCGGGTGGCAGACATCGCAGCCGCCGGCAACGCACATTAGCTCCCCCGCCATGCAGCAGGCACGCGCCTCCATACGGCTACAGTGATTCGTGGGGATGCGCCGACCTGCAGCAGTATAATGACTGTGGCTGCTTGGCAAGTGGTTTCTGTATGTGGATGATGGCACTGTAATTATTTTAATTAAAAACATCCTAGTACCTTTTTCCTAATTGATATACAGCAATCACATAACCCAGATCTTTCCCAGTCTGTCTGCCGGGAAGCATAAGCAGGAGGAGCTTCTAGTCCTCTGCTGCTGGTCATATGGTCAAAATAATAAAAACAGCCTTT
Source organism: Glandirana rugosa (assembly GCA_018402905.1). Lineage (NCBI taxonomy): Eukaryota > Metazoa > Chordata > Amphibia > Anura > Ranidae > Glandirana > Glandirana rugosa. Next base: position 108,803 of record BLSH010553715.1, on the reverse strand, counting down.
GGGATACAAAGTAAATACAAACATATATTTAAAATCAAATCTTTATTTTTTTTTGGCAATAACATGGTGTGGGCAGATTTCTACCTCCAGCCTGTGTCTTAGAATAACAGTAAGGAGAAGCCTCCATTAATCGACATGTAATACCCTGCCCCAATTAACACTGTTCTGTAGTGCATGTTCATACCTTATTACCATAAATAATAACACATTAGATTTTTCACTCCAGCACTATATAATGAGTTTGGAAATTGTAGAGAAATGCTTATATAATGCATTACAATTTAACTACACCCATTAGATTTTAGGCGACTAAAATGAGTTTTAGTCGGCTAAAATGATTTTAGTCGACTAAAATGTACTGGAGATTTTAGTCGACTGAAATGTAGGACATTTTAGTCGACTAAAATGTCCTGGAGATTTAGTTGACTAAATATGACTAAAACTAAAACAATTGCAGAAGACTAAAATGGGAATAAAACTAAAACCCCATTTTAGTCCTAAGACTAAGACTAAAACTAAATCAAAATGTGCTGCCAAAATGAACACTGGTGCTTAGCTGGTTAGTGGGCATAGAGGAGGAGGAGAGAGTGGGCTGGCATTTACCACTGTGTATACGCCCACATGTGTGACTCTGTAACCACATGGGCTGCTCAGATGTGATAGGGAGGAAATTCTCAACATAGAAACTCAGTGAAAACTATGCAGAGCTGCCAACACTGCTCAGCAAAATCCCTACCTGAATTGGGGACTTGGACATAAGGGGAAGATATAGAACAGCAGGATCAACCAGGCTTTTTGCAGAATACAGAAAACTAATCTCATAGTGACTGAATGAGTATGAACAGCATGTAATACATCATTTATTAATAGCTTTTTATGATGTGTTTAGTGACACTTTAATAATTCTAAGTACTGACATCTATTAGGTGACCAAATTGAAATAGTTTCTTTGACATCCAGGGGGGTCATCGGAAAGGTTAGGCTGATCGGAACTTTGGGGTTGAACAGAAAATATTTCATTACAGATGCTTCCAACATCAGGGAATATCTGCATTTCAAAGTCCTCCACAGGCCATGGAGAAATGATATAGTGTGGAGCAGGATCTAGGAATCTATGGCGGCTTCTGCATTCTACAGTGACTTAGAAAACATAGGTGATATCCACAATTTTTAATTTTCTGTCCAGTGATTATAGGCATACAGGGTAGACTAGAAGACTAAGCCTTTCAAATGAGTCGCTTGATAATACTTCAATAAGTTTAGAAACGCTAGGCCACCCTCATTTTCAGAGACAAAGAGAGGCAACGGTTTAGATACTCTGAGTCTTTTCAATCCCACGCAATCAGTATGTAATCTTTTGAAGTATATAGTGGGAATGAGTATTGGCAATGTTTCTAAAAGAAGCTTAGGGAGAACATTCATTTTAAAAGAAGTGATGCGGCTGAAGGAGATACAGTGCTTCTTCCAGTACAGTAAAGATATACGAACATCTCAAAATATTTGCGCTGATTTTGTATCCAGATATGGAGCTATAGTATCCAGAGCTCTAGATTGGGAAGAGTGACACATTGGTTGAGTTAACCATTTAAATTCTCAATTTCTTACCAGGATTCCATAGATGTTGGGGTCTCTATGAATGTGGGCTACAAAGGGCTGAATGTATACAACAGATAGGAGGGATGAAAGGGGACTGCCAGTGGATAAAAAAAAGGATTACAAAGTGGCATAGGGGAATTTGACTTCTGCAGAAAAGTGAGTATATACATTTTAATCAGGAAAAAAAACAGGACATCTGAAATATATGTATTAGAGCTGCAAAAAGAAAAGGCCTTTTTGGCATCTCGACAAGTAAGCTTCCCCTTTCTCTCGGTTTCCCACGTTGATTAATGGAATGTCGTAAAGCTTATTTAGTCCTTGTGTATTCAGGAGGGTAGAATTGCATTCAACCTAATCGAGAGCAGTTTTGGGAATATTTTCAAATCTGAATTTAGTAGGGCAAGGGGCCTGTAGTTAGTGCATAAGGAGTGGTCCCTATTGGGTTTAGGTATTAGTAAAATATATGAATATCATACATACATATGGGCTATGCTTGAAGGATGGGATTGCAGTGTTCCAGATTTGTATTTGATAGCCTGAGGTGCTAGCCCTTAGGGTGCCGATAAGAGTTAAGGAAAGTGAACACCAACTTGTTATGAAAATCAAAAATGTTACCATTGTCATGGGAATAGGAAGTCAGGGTAAATCCCTCAATGGGGATACCTGTTCTAGTGACAACTGTCTTAAAGGGATTTCCTGATATTTTGGAGAGTTTCAGGCTCACTTCCAGTTGTGTCTCTGGGACAGAAGACTAAAGAATGTCTTCCCAGTAGAAAATAGCAAAAACAACACCAACAACAACAAAACATGGTAAGTTTTTTTTTTTTAAACCATTCCTTACTTGTCTAAAACAAAAGAAACAAATTAGGTGTAGATGCACTTTAACCACTTCAGAAGGATTTCCCACTTTAGGACCAGAGCACTTTTTGCGATTCGGCACTGCATCGCTTTATCTGACAATTGTGCGGTCTTTTGGTGGTATTTGATCACCTCTTCTTCATCATTTCTGATCACCGATATAAACAAAAGAAGAGCGACAATTTTGCAAAAAAAAAAAAAACAAATTTCTTACTTTTTGCTAAAATACAAATCAAAAAAATAAATAAATAAAAAAAAAATTTTCCATCGGTTTTGCCGCGTTTATGGATGATGAGATGATGAGAATTCATTTCTGGGGTTTCAATTTTTTAAAGTTTTTTTACTAGTAATGGCGGCGATTTTTAGCGGTACTGCGGTATTGCAGCAGACATGTAGGACCATTTTGACACTATTTTTTGGGACCATTGGCGTTCATACAGCGATCAGTGCTATGAAAATGCACTGATTACTGTGCAAATGCCATTGGCAGTGAAGGAGTTAACCTGGAGGGGGTGCACTAAGGGTTAACTGTGTTCCCTGGGCATGTTCTAACTGTGTGTGGGCTGGGCTGGCTGGGTGAAGGGAGTGATCACGGCTTCCATATACAGGAAGCCGTGATCACCGCCCTTCCCCCTCTAACAGAACAGAGATCCATGTTTACTTACACGGACCTCCGTTCTTTCACTGCAGGGGGGCCATCGTGTGTAGCCGGCGGTGATCGAGTCCACCCTACCCACTCCATGGCCCCCCCGGAACACAGTGAGCGTGCGAGCGCACCTCCGGTGGTGTGCGCTCACAGTGCGGGTTATCACAGCCGCCGTCATATGATGGCGGTTTGTGATATCGAGCCACTTTGTCGCCGTTAGACGCCGGTCGGCAGTCGGCTAGACAATGAAATCAAAAGTTTGCCTTCTAATGTATCTAAGAATGTTAGCATTTATCTGGGTCCTAAACTACAGTAGTTTCATTTTATGGGAATTAAAAAGGTTAGCACAACAAAGGGTGGAGATATCAATTCAATTCTAGCCAGACAGAAAGAAAGTAATGTTGATCTATAAACTGTGTACATGATCCCCATTGGGATTATACATTTGTGCTCATAGGTTTACATACCCTGGCAGAATTTATGATTTCTTAGCCATTTTTCACAGAATATGAATGACAACACAAAAAAACCATTTCTTTCACTCATGGTTAGTGTTTGCCATTTATTATCAATCAACTGTGTTTACTTTTAAATCATAATGACAACAGAAACTACCCAAATTACCCTGCTCAAAAGTTGTGATTTTGGCCTGATAACATGCACACAAGTTGACACAAAGGGGTTTGAATTGCTATTAAGGCTGGGTTCACACTATCCGACAAAAAAATGGTCCAACTTTGATCCTACTTTGCTGTGCGATTTACAGTCCTACATAGGGTCAAAGTCAGACCATTTTTCTGTGAACAGGGATCCGACTTTGATCCCAACAATGCCGGGCACCTTGTGCTCTGGGGATCTTGAAGGGGAACTCCATGCCAAATCTGAAAAAAAATGGCATGAGGTTCCTCTCCAGGAGCATATCAGGCCCTTTGGTCTGATACCAATTTTAAGGGGAACCTCCACGCTGAAAAACAGCGTGGGGCCCCCCAAAATCCATACTAGACCCTTATTCGAGCACACAGCCCGGCAGGGAAGGAAAGGGGGTGGGGACGAGCGAGCGCCCCCCCCCCCCTGGACCATACCAGGCCGCAAGCCCTCAACAGGGACAAGGGCCTCTTCCCGACAACCCTTGCCGGTGGTTGTCGGGGTCTGCAGGCGGGGACTTATCGGAATCTGGAAGCCCTCTTTAACAAGGGGGCCCCCAGATCCCGGCCCCCCACCCTATGTAAATGAGTATGGGGTACATCGTACCCCTGCCCATTTACCTGGAAAAAAAAGTACAAAAAAACTACACAGCTTTTTAAAATATTTTATTAAACCCGCTCCGGCTTCTTCTCCCCTCTCCGGCTCTTCTTTCTTCGGCTCTTTTGCGGGGTCTTCTATCTTCTGAGGGGTCTTCTTGCTTCTCCTTCTCTGCGGCGTCTTCTGCTCTTTTGCCGGTCTTCTCCGCTGTCCTCTTCTCTCTGCTATTCCTCTCTTCTTCTTCCCATGTTGACAGGACGCGATCTCCTTCACCAATGCCCTCTCCACTGTGTGCTTTGCCTTATATTGGCGTGGGGCAGGGCCACCCACTGACATTATGGAGGCCCCGTCCCCATGATGTCACAGCTCCGCCCCATAAGTCAAATGCCAAAGTCGGATCAGTGAAGACACTGACCCGACTTTGATCCGACTTCACTGCCTTTCAATGGGCTAAAGTAGGATCAAGGCCGGACAAAAGTAGTACAGGAACCTTTTTCAAAGTCGGTCCAACTTTGGAAAACACAAGTTGCACCAGTTAAGACGGCTCTCATAGGGAATCATTGTTTTTGTGATGTAATGCGACTTGTGCTCCTAATGTCGGTCCGAGAATCGGACTAGTGTGAACCCAGCCTTAAGGTAACCATTGTCACCTGTGATCTGTTTGCTTTTAATTAGTGTGTGTGTGTGTGTGTGTGTATAAAAGGTCAATGAGTTTCTGTACTCCTGACAGACCCTTGCATCTTTCATCCAGTGCTGCACTGACGTTTCTGGATTCTGAGTCATGGGGAAAGCAAAAAAATTCTCAAAAGATCTGCGGGAAAAGGGAGTTGAACTGTATAAAACAGGAAAAGGATATAAAAAGATATCCAAGGTATTGAGAATGCCAATCAGCAATGTTCAAACTCTAATCAAGAAGTGGAAAATGAGGGGTTCTGTTGAAACCAAACCATGGTCAGGTAGACCAACTACATTTTCAGCCACAACTGCCAGGAAAATTGTTCGGGATGCAAAGAAAAACCCACAAATAACTTCATGACTCTCTGAAAACATGTGGTGTGGTTGTTTCAAGATGCACAATAGGGAGGCACTTGAAGAAAGATGGGCTGCATGGTCGAGCCTCCAGAAGAAAGCCATTATTACGCAAATGCCACAAAGTATCCCGCTTACAATACGCCAAACAGCACAGAGGCAAGCCTCAAACCTTCTGGCACAAAGTCATTTGGAGTGATGAGACCAAAATTGAGCTTTTTGGCAACAACCATAAACCCTACATTTGGAGAGGAGTCAACTAGGCCTGTGAAACACGGAGGTGGATCGCTGATGCTTTGGGGATGTGTGAACTACAAAGGCACAGCAAATTTGGTCAAGATTGATGGGAAGATAAATGCAGTATGTTATCAAAAAATACTGGAGGAACATTTGCATTCATCAGCCAGGAAGCTGCGCATGGGACCTACTTGGACATTCCAACAAGACAATGATCCAAAGCACAAGGTCAAGTCGACCTGTCATTGGCTACAGCAGAATAAAATGAAGGTTCTGGAGTGGCCATCTCAGTTTCCTGACCTCAAGATCATTGAGCCAATCTGGGGAGATCTCAAACCTGCAGTTCATGCGAAACAGCCCAATAATTTCCAGGAACTGGAGCCTTTTTGCCAAGAGGAATGGGCAGCTTTACCATCTAAGAAGATAAAGAGCCTCATCCACAAATACCACAAAAGACTTAAAGCTGGCATTAATGTTAAAGGGGGCAATACACGGTATTAAGGGTAGTTTCTGTTGTCATTATTATTTAAAAGGAGTAAACACAGTTGATTATTTAATAAATGGCTTCAGCCAAACTCTAACCATGAGTGAAAGAAATGTTTTTGTGTTCCCATTCATATTCTCTGAAAAAAGAAATCATAAATGCTGCCAGGGTAAACTTATGAGCACAACTGTATATAGAAACAGATTCTTACTTTGTATTGGACTAACCACCCCATCTTTAACAGATTTAGCTGCACAAAAATAATAACACAATAACGTAATAATAACGTTTTTTCCTTTAGGCTGGATTTGCACCTGAGCGATGCGCGTCACACATTTTAGTGCACTTTTGGCGCAACAACCCCTTGACTTCAGTGGGCTGCTTATTATGTGGAAATTGCAGCAAAGAAGCTCATGTGCCAAATTTTGACACCAAGCCAGGTGTGTTCGGCGATGGGTGGTTTTCTGCACATTTTACGTGGTTTGTCTCCAAAATTGTACCCTATTTGGGGTGCCATTAACAAATAATGCCACTGCAAGTGCATTGCATGTTTTGTCACATTTCTGAAAACATAGGGAAGAAATGCGTGATTCTGCCCACATTTCCAGGGCAACTAAGTGTGAATGCAGCTCAACTGGGGGCGTTTTGGATATAATTTAAGACAATATTTATATGCCTGTTTGAAAATATTTATTTTTCTATTAGTACATAAATCGTATGAATAGCACAAGTTATGGCTGCTTTGCTCTGCTTGCAGAATTAGAGTGGAAGAGGAACAGCAAGAAGTGGAAGTGCAATTTTGTTTCCTAAAGAGCAAACTATTTTTAGCGTGCATTTAATATGTGCATTTAATAACCTTTGATAGTCAGATATGCCAAGTTTTAATAGTGTACGGTTCAATACATTACCTGGGTACATAAAGATGATGATTGCAAACCTTACTAAAGCTAAATAGTGTTGATTTATTTCATTACAGCATATTGATTTTATTGATTTGATTTGCAGCATTATATTTACCTAAATTAATTTAATATTTCTTCATTATGTTTTGATTACTGTTCATGTTTATGTTGCTTTATTGAGCTTTTACTATATCCACTCAGTTAATTTTTCTTAAGTTAAATTTCTGCTACACATTTGAGCCCTGCCTTTTCCACTAAACACTAAAAGAACCAAACCATAGCCACCCATTAAATATAAACTTTAAAGGATAATTCCACTTTAAAAAAAAAAGATATATATATATATAGCAAATAAAAAATATCACAGCATAGACAATTGCTACCCAAGCTATATTGTTATTTAATATTATCAAAAATTACCTTTTATTTTCAATCTGCAGGCACTGTAATTTGTCCATAAAATGCAATGCAATATAGCAACCTGAAGGCCTTCTGTACACAGTTGGTGCACAGAACTTCCCCAGAAATGGCATTTCTTGCTTGTGTGATTGGCCTACTGATTTTATCATAAATCTGCACTAAGATACAAGTACATTTTTAAGCACCCCCTGGAATTTCAGTTTTGATGAGATACTCCCCAAGGGTAAATACTTCTAAAGGCATGAAGACACTGAAAGTGTACCATGTAATTATAACTATCCAGATCCTTACATTCAGGATCAGTCTTTATACGGGACTTGATAAAACAAACAGCAATTTCTTCAGAGCAGAAAAAAGCAGGAATCCTTAAAGTGTCATTTAACCCATATAATAAAAAAACTATCAAAAAATGCTGTTATATTGTGTTGCCATGATTATTTGTAGTGATTTTATAGCACTAATATGGAGTAGTTTTAGGAAACTTGTGTTGTTTTAGAAGCTAGGCTCCCACTAATCATATGCAAATGAACCAGTCAAGCTGCAAAAAAAACACAGTAGGGCACGAACACCTCGTACATTACCATATATTTTTTGGGGGGGTTAAAAAAGAGACAAAGGGTACTCATATGTTAATATATGAATACAAGGCTAGCATGTGAGTATCCATTTGTCTTTATGGTAATGCACAAGGGGTTTGTGCCCTCCTGTGTGTTTTTTTCAGCTTTTTTGGAAGACTACCCGGTCTGTGGAGGGCTGCACCATTGAGTGGCATGGTGGACAGAAGCAGGATTGAAGAAGACCCCTGGTTTTAGCGCCGGAGTGTTATTTATTTGGGAAAATGAACCAGTAGGACTGGTTTATGCACTCAGCAGAGGATGTACAGAATATGATGCACCTGAAGCTAGAGGGAGGGGAGGAGTTTTGAACAGGCATGTGGTCAGAAAAAGGAATGAGTTGTTCTTGAAGACAAAGAAGCAAAAGTTGATCTGGGGTCTGTGGAGAAAGCAGTTAGACTCTGAGTAAAGAACCATGAAGAAGATTCCATCAATGGGAAGCCAATAATAAAATAGTATACTTATTGCATACATATTTTACATGCTTAAATGCTAGGATGATAGTCAGCTTGTGCATGTTGTAGGCATATTATTTTGTTATAGTTTGTGTGCTATGAATTGTGTTTTCTGCAGCTGTATGTGCAGCTTTTCTATGTATTAATACACTACAGAGGCCTAAGCTTCCATGGCTTTTACTGCAAAACATCTGAACAAGGTGAATAAAGAAATGTCTGTAATTTGTCATGTGACCCATAGCTCCAGAATCAGCACACCATGCCTACAAAGATGAGGTGCAACTTTTGGGTTGCAAAATATATTCATTGTCTGAAGAGAAATCCGTTTCTTCCTTCACACTATTGGCCTTTTGTAGTTTAGTTTGTTTTTGCATTCTAGCTTTCCAGATTCTTGTTTTTGCACACAAATCATTAACGTGTTTTTTGTTGCATGTTACTGTTTTTATTTTTCCTCTTTAAAGCAGGCTCTGCGACAAAAGCACTGCTACTATTATTGATGTGTTTTACACTTATATTCATCCACAAGCTTTCCATTAACATATTCCAATGTCAATTTATCATCTGAATGTGCATCAAGTGCTGTGATAAGCATTTCATATCTTTCTGGTAAGCCACTGAGCAATAGTGCTGCAACATGAAAATCTTTTATTTCTTCTCCTATACCTCTCAGGAGTTAAACCGTTTCCAAGGTGTGCCTTATGTAATCCTGCATATCCTGGTCTTTCATCAGCGTGGTTTGGTTTAACTTTTTAATCAAATACAGTTTATTGTTAGCTCTTTAATGCACCTTTTGGAATCCTCGCCACATTTGTTTAGCAGTTTCACACTTACATATATGTGTGATTTATACATTTTCACGTACTGTCTCTTATTAGCAGCATTTTCATCTTGGATTTCCAAGACTGAAAGTTGTGGTTTGTCAGATTTGCAAATGAAAGCTTTGTTGCAGCTGTGTTACTGGCAATTTCCTTTTATTCTGTTGCAGTCTTCTTTCTGTTGTATCTGGCACTTATTATTTGCTGTAGCTGGCTATGACTGGGCTATGACTGGGTTCTCAGCTTCTCTCTAGGTGGGTGTCTGGGCCATACCTGGGCCAATAACCTGTTAGAAATTCTGAATATAGGCCTACATAACAAACAGACAATCCACGTAGGCTTTGCTGCTTAACTGCAGGCAGGAAACAGGGATTTTTTTTCAGAGAAAAGACAATAGAGTAAACAGTACCATAGATGCAGCTAAAAACATATAAACACTGCCATCTACTTCTACTGGCTGATGTAATTGTTGCACAAAATATATGAACAATGTATTCCAACAATATTATATGAGTACAATATTTTATGTATATAAATTCTGCATGAAGTTTGCATGTTCTCCCTGTGTTCATGTAGGTGTGCCCCGGGTATTAAAATAAAAAACACAAAACAGAAGAATTATTTTACATAGCCAGTGAAAAAGATTGGACTAAACAATGTTGTACTGATATATTGCTATTGTCATATTTACCAAAAGGAACTCTTGGACAGATGCTTGAGGTTGCAGGGTAAGGTAGTTCAGTACTCCTGTATATGCAGCACAATTTTCTTTGATGGAAAAGAAAAACATCACCAAAGATGTGGCAACAAAAGACACTTGTCACACCTTCATTCATGTGTCTATCATTTCAGACAAAATACTGTAAAAAGAAAATCAATACTTCATGTGCACAGCGTGTTTTCAGGTAGGTATACGAAAGCAATGCTCAGTAAGAAAAAAACTATAGAAAACATAAATAGTCTACATAGAATTTATAACTACTTCATGTTTATTGTATTGCTAACAGAATCAAATTGTATTTCTTGAGTGCATTGGAAAATAAAGAGGAACATTTGACTAGTTGATAGAGACAGAAAATAATCTTTTTTGTATGCAAATGTTCTCATCCAAGAAAGCCAAGAATCTTAGCTATGTATTGATCAGAGATGTTGTTAGGAGAAAGAGATTCCCCAGACATATCTATTAGTCAAAAAATTCGGTATTATTCCATACTTGAATTGTCAAAATTACAATATTATGATTTAGGGTGACTTAATAATATATCATCATAAAGGCCCATTTACACCTAATAAACTGCAGGAATACACCACATCGTATGGCAAGACAAAGTTTACAAACCATTCCATTTGAATATTTTTTTTAATTCAATAGATTTTTATTGAAATATATTTCAAACATACAACAAGCATAATGGGTAATATCGTAACTGAAGTAGCAGTCCAATATCATAAGTATTACATATAGGTATTGCAACACAGTGGTAGCCAGAGTGACAAACTATAAAGATGGCGACCAGTAATAGTTCCTAAAGAATCATTGGAGCTACACAGCTTGTTGCCAATGTCAAAGATGCGGATTAAAATAAATAAAATAACAAACATATTATACTTACCAACTCTGTGCAGTTGGTTTTGCACAGAGCAGCCTGGATCCTCCTTTTCTTGGGTCACTCTTTGCTGCTCCTGGCCCCTTCCTCCTATCAAGTGCCACCACAGCCCACAGATTTCTATGGGGGGCACCCGAGCTGAGTCAGAGCTTGTGTATCCATTCAGACATTCTGACCCAGCCCCGCCCCATTTTCTCCCCTGACTGGATGGCTGGCTTTGATTGACATCCGCGGGAGCCAATGGCACCGCTGCTGTGTCGCAGCCAATCAGGAGGAGTGTCCCAGATGGCATAGATATTCATGGACATCGCTGGAGAGAGAAGGGGCTCAGGTAAGTAATTAGAGGGTGCTGGGGAGGCTGCTACATACAGTTTTTTTATCTTACCTTTACAACTCCTTTAAGAAAATACTGCAGGCACCATTTGTCTCTGTTGGCACCCATTCAAAATGAATGAGCTGCAGTAACGCAGCAGAAGCCCTAAAGCTCTAAAAGTTGTCTTATTTAAAGGCATTATCATTATGCTAAAGTGCCTGTACGGCTTATAATTTGTTTGCTTAAAGTGATTAAACACACACTGTGTAATCTATATTATCCCTTCTCTTTCTGTATATGGATGATGGCACTCTAATTATTTTAATGAAAAAAACAAAGTACCTTCTTTCCTAATTGATAAACAGCTGTCACACGACCCAGCTCTTTCTCAGTTTGTCTGTAGGCAAACAGTGGCAGGAGGTGCTTCTTGTCCTCTGCTGCTGGTCACAAAATTAAAAAAACAGCCTTCGCAATACAGAGTAAAAATGAATAATTCATATCAATTAACTGTTTTAAATTGTCCTACAAATATATATTTGAAATTAAATCTTTATTATTTTTTGGCAATAGCATGATGTGGGTGGATTTCTAACATGGCTGTGTCACGTCCCTCTATGTCTTAGAATAACAGGGAGGTGAAACCTAAATCAATTTATGTGTAATATCCCACCCCCATTGTTTTTAGCTGTTTAGTGGGCATGGAGGAGGAGGGAGGGAGAGGGTTGTCATTTACCACTGTGTATGCATCCACATGTGTGACTCTATAGTCATATGTTCTCTTTGTATGCTTCATTTATGTGAAATCACTGGTGTTCTTGCCAGTCCCAATACTTCCCCATTAAAAACTGACTACACTAAGCAGGAGAACACACCATGGTCAGTTCTCTGGCTATGCTGGGAACTCTGTGTGCTCTCCTCCAATGATCTGACTTGTCCTGACACACCCTCATTGCACAGCCATTCACTGGGAAGCTCAGGGTGCTGCTGCCCCCCCCCCCAGCACTTTTGCAGTCGAGAACAGAGGGAATGTGATCACTTGTAAAAAAGGGAAAATGGTATTTATGATGTATTTTTATATCTATACAAAAATGTTTTGCCTTTCATTTCTATTTTAAACGGAATGGGTTGTTTTACAAGGTGATCATTTACAATCACTTTAAGTAGAATTACTATAAACTGGTACTCTAGGTATAAATGAACATTTAACCCTTGCAATGTGGGAGGAGGGTATTATTTGTTTTCTTCAGACCTCAGTTTTAAAGGGGTTCTAAATGCAGAAGGTTTTTTTATCTTAATGTATTCTATGCATTAAGATAAAAAAATCTGTGTGCAGCAGCCCCCCTCATATCCAAAAGGGGAAAACAGGGGGAGGGAAAAGTGGACACGGACCTCCAAACCAATATATAAGGTTGAGGTCAGCCTAGAGTGGCCGTCACACCTTATTGAAAGGTGGGGTTCACCTATACGAGGACCAGTGGAATGAGCAAAAGCAAGGGGATAGCTTCCCGCAAAAAAGATTAGTCCTTACCTCCCAGTGGGAGGAGAAAAGGGGTAATCCAGCGGCATACACTAGAAAAAACACACACTTTATTCTGGTAATCAAAACCTAAAATCAACAACATTGGGCAAAACATGGAGGACAACGTTGTCTTTAAAAACACCCCAGAGTCACATTCATGCTGTACCCATGCCAAAGTATATCACATACATGGCCTAAGTTAGTGCATGCATCCCAGGTAATCCTCTTGACAGTCTGCCGCTCAATAAAGTGCGGCCAGCTGTATGGGGAACATCTAGGCGTCTGCACTACCCAGGGAATACTGTAAATACACCAATGCTAGGCACATATATGGAAATGTGTATGATCGCCAGATCAATTGATGGACAATGTTCAAGGTGAGGTGGAGGGGCACCAAGATCCCGGGTAACTAGTGCCAGTCTCCAAAAATTGGTGAGAATCCTAGGTCAACCACCCTTCATGGAAAATATGCCACAATGTCTGGTGTAGGCTCCTGATACACTGAGGTGAGCATAAGTGAAGAGTACGATACACTGACAGGGACCGATGCAGGAGAGTCGGTATTCCCAATGCTCCTGGATATCAGTATGGCACTGAGCGATATTGGCCCGTGTATGGCCGACAGACAGATCGTAATGGTGGAGCTGAAATCTCCTAGTAGTGACCCATGCTGCAGTGCGTAACTCACAGTTAGAAGGACCGAATCACGGTCGGTCACGTTTAGGGTCGTGGGTCCACCCGATGAGCTGGGGATGGCTGGTCACAATCAGATTCGGCGTCTTCAGCATCAGCAGACCGTCAAATAAGGGCACGAACACCTCCAGTGTCAGCAGGTGGAAGCCGTTCCTCCGGGCTGGATGTATGGGATGAGCACCGAAATGGCGTGTTCCAGTCCCAGTGAAGTAGAATTCTCACTCATACACAGGAGCCGGGATTGAATGAACAGAGCTGCTGGTCCGGGTCTGTCAGCTGATCTGGATCAGAGTGAAAGTCTGGAGCGGATGGTGCTCAAGCTGCGGCTGTAGATGCGGCATGGAATGTGAACAGCAATCACCCCCTAGATAAGGGGGGGCCCGAAGGGTGCAAGGGGGGGAAGGGGGGGCAGAAACCGACGCGTTTCATCCAATTCTATGCGGATTTCATCAGGGTGAAGGGCGCCCTGGTGCAAACATTTCCTTTATAGACTTTGTCACATGTCTCATCAATTCTACCAGTGAGCCAAATTCCACCCAAAACGTTGTCAGTGAAAAAGTTAACCCTGTGTGGGGAAGCGTCAATAAAGCATTATACCATTGGCTGGACACAAGCAATGTATAGAAATATAAACACATATGTGTGTGTCGTTATTCCACCAGATGATAAAACATACATTTAACTCATTAAGATGGTAGGCAATTGCTCATCCCTATATTCGTGGAATGTCGAAACCTTTTAATGGCCCCTGTATATAGGAGGTAAGAGATATAGAGTATAAATAAAAATTCCCAGTATGCTCTCTTTATTATAAACCCACGATCACTAATGGATCATTAAATGCACATGCATATATGTGACTGCTATTATATATATGTGTCTATATATAGAGGTTTCTTATCGCATAAATTAACTGGATACTGGAGCATCACAAATTGGTGGTTGAGCATAAATGGGAATATACTTACCTTACCCCCATCCCAATCCAGCAATGTTGCACGGAAGCCTTGGCTGTCCGGGACTCTCCCTCCTCATTGGCTGACACAGCAGTGGGTGTCATTGGCTCCCACTGCTGTAAATCAAAGTCAGTGAGCCAATGAGGAGAGAGAGGGGATGGGGCCGAGCCACGACTCTGTGTCTGAATGGACACAGAGCACCGGCTCGGCTTAGGGGCCCACATAGCACGCTTCAGGAGGGGGTGGGGAAAGGAGTGCAGACGAGAGACCCGAGAAGAAGAGGATCTGGGCTGCTCTGTGCAAAACCACTACACAGAGCAGGTTAGTATAGCATGTTTGTTATTTTTAACCACTTCAGCCCCGGAAGGATTTTCAGCTTTAGGACCGGAGCCCTTTTTGCGATTCGGCACTGCGTCGCTTTAACTGAAAATTGCGCGGTCGTGCGACGTTGTACCCAAACGAAATTTGCGTCCTTTTTTTCCCACAAACAGAGCTTTCTTTTGGTGGTATTTGATCACCTCTGCGTCATTTCTGATCGCCGCTATAAACAAAAGAAGAGCGACAATTTTGCAAAAAAACCCAAATTTTTTACTTTTTGCTAGAATACAAATCAAAAAAAAAAATATAAAAAAACATTTTTTTTCACCATTTTTGGCCGATTTATATTCTTCCTCATATTTGCGATAAAAAAAATCGCAATACGCGTTTATTGATTGGTTTGCGCAAAAGTGGTTGCGTTTACGGATGATGAGAATTCATTTTTGGGGTTTGTTTTTTTTGTTTTTTTTTTACTAGTAATGGCGGCGATCTGCGATTTTTAGCGGTACTGCGATATTTCAGCGGACATGTTGGACTATTTTGACACTTTTTTGGGACCATTGGCATTTATACAGCGATCAGTGCTATAAAAATGCAGTGATTACTGTGTAAATGCCATTGGCAGTGAAGGGGTTAACATGCAGGGGGCGCTCTAAGGGTTAACTATGTTCCCTGGGCGTGTTCTAACTGTAGGGGGACTGTACTAGCTGGGGAAGGGAAGTGGTCACAGCCTTCGTATACAGGAAGGCTGTGATCACAGCCCTTCCCTCTTCACACAGAGCGGAGGTCCGTGTTTACATACACGGACCTCCGTTCCTCCGCTCGGGGAGGCCATCGCGGGTAGCCGGCGGCAATCGAAGCCGCCGCACCCGCTCCCTGGCCCCCCCTGGACACAGTGAGCGCGCGGGCGCGCCTCCGGCGGCGCGCGTGCGCTCACTAAACTCGTTCCCGCAGCCGCCGTCGTATGACGGCGTTTTGCGGGAACGAGCCACTTTGTCGCCGTCAATTGCCGACCAGCGGTCGGCAAGCTATTAAACAAAAAAAACAAGACTTTAACATCACTTTAAGAATGTATTAATGATTAGAGAGCTGCATTACTTCTGTCTTTTATATGTGCTTGAGATCTGCTTTTATTTACTAGGGCATTTAAATATACTGAACACACCCTGTTTCATTCACATTGTCCCTTGTATTTCTGCATATGGATGATGGCACTGTAATTGTTTTAATTAAGGAAAAACAAGTACCTTTTTCCTAATCGATATACAGATGTCACACGACCCAGCTCTTTCAGCAGGAGGAGCTTCTAGTCCTCTGCTGTTAGTCATGTTCAAAATAAAAAAAACAGCCTTTGGAATGCAGAGTAAAAATAAATAATTTATATCAATAAACTGTTTTAAATTGTCATACAAATATATATTATTATTTTTTGGCAATATGACGGTGTGGGTGGATTTCTGCCAATCGTAGGCTGTGTCACCCACATCTAGCCTGTGTCTTAATATAAGAAGGAGGTGAAGCCTCTATCAATCTACATGTAATATCCCGCCCCCATTGGGCTTAGCTGGTTAGTGGGCATGGAGAAGGAGGGAGGGAGTGGTCTGTCATTTACCACTGTGTACACATCCACATGTGTGACTCTATAGTCACATGGTCTGCTCAGTTATGATAGGGAGGAAATTCTCAGCATAGAAACTCACTGAAAATTGAGTGTGTGCACAGTTGTCACCACTGCTCTGCAAAACCCTGTCAGGAACCATGAATGAGACTGAGACAGAAAATGCAGCAAAAATCACACTTTTTAATGTAATGGTAAACATGGTACAGATCAGCAAACATAGTCAAAATACAAGCCAGTAATCAGGAAACCAGAGATCAGCGAAGTCTGAGGCAGAAGAACAGGATCAGGAACCAGAAGAGATGTCAGCTGGGCAAAGTCTTTCACAGGAACACAGCAGAGAAACTCCAGATATGTTGCACTAAGGCACGAAAGGAATGAACAAGAAGGGGCTGGCTGTAGGCGGGACTAACAAGCAGGTAATGATCACCAGGTGAGCCACTGTGGAAACAATGAATGCTGGCAATTATCTGACAGCTGAGCAACCTGAGCACAGAGAAGAGAGCTGTTGAGAGCTCAGCCCTGACAAATCCCTAGCTGAATTGGCGACTTGGACAGAAGGATAGAACAGCAGGATGAACCAAATTTTTTGCAGAATGCAGAAAACGAATCTCATAGTGACTCATGAGTGAGTATGAACAGTATGTAATACACCATTTATTGATAGTTTTTATGATGTGTGTCACCTTACTGCTGGACTGTTGCATGTATAAACATATTGTGACGTTATGCGAGGTGCAATAGTGGACGGGCGATATTTGTCGCATCGCACGTGTTCACTTGGAGTGGATTGGTGAGAGTCCTAACCCGGCTTTTGCCAGCCACCATGGCAGAGCTGGTTCTGGCCGGAGTTTCTGGTCCACCCAAATCCCTCTCCAGCTGCTTGAAATAACCAGGAAGAGATCTCAGTGGAGCTCACCCTGGGACTCAGTATGCCTACACTGAGAGAGCTAAACCTTGAGTTGTTGGTTGCTCTAAGGACTGCAAAAGAAAAAGGTTTGCGTTTGTTTGGAGGTGTCAGGGACAAGCCTGACATCGTATAACGAGGTATCCTGAACTGTATTAGTTAAGCCCTGGACGGCAAGGTTTTTTTTTTTACTATTTCTGTTTGTTTTATGACCTGCAACCTTTACCAAATAAAACTGGCAGGCCGCCAAATTTTGCCTACAAGCTGTCTTTTTGCCAGGAAAGGTGATCAACACCAACTATGTGCCACAACATATAACTTTTTTTTACATTTTTTTTAAAGGCTGCATTTGTTTTACAGCAGTAAAACTTGCGCCCTAAAACATTGGAGGAACCCAATCAACCAAGATATGTAGTTCCTCCACAGTCAGTGGATGGTAGGCTGCCCATTACTAGCATATAAATTCAGGGAAAAAAATGAGTGATTACTCTCTGAAGTATACACCTTCCCATAAAAGTTCAGCGCTGACACAAATGCCCCAGTAATAAAAAATATCCATTTAAAGGGATAAAGATGAGTATGTTACTACCATCTGTATTACATGGCACACTTCCTTTATTATGCCACCATAAACCTCTTTTGATTTAATCCAAAACATAATTTCCCTGTCTCTTATTATCTCACTACAGATCCTTTATGGTTTCTCCCGGCGCACCGTGGAGTGGGGAATTCGAAGATGGAGTGTTTACTGCACAGCCTTGGAAAGCTAACCATATTTCATCGAAAATAATTTTGTTAGGCAAGTCTGCTGTCTGGAAAATATGTAACATACAGAACAATAAAAGTGTGAGCCGAGTTAATGTCACATTTCTTGTTCTTTATTGAAATATTCACCATCTGTTTCCCAGTTTGGCAAGAAAAATCTGTAATGGCAGAATCCAGGATCAACGGCTATTTATTTTCTCATTTGAGCAGTATTTCGGAATCGTAATCAGTGTATCAATTTCTATCGGGACTTAATAATGGTGGTACTGCATCTGCCATGCTGTTTACTATAATGCATTAATCTATATTTTCAACATTCTATCTAATGATTAAATTGGCAGTCATAATGGAAAGTGCTCTGTGTTATCTAATTCTATTTAATTGCATTTGCTAAAAGCTATAGAAAACTCTGTTTCTAATATACAATGATTTGTATTAAATTGTCAAGGGCATGCTATCTCTGCGAGACACTATCAACAGAAAATATTGTGTTTTGACAGCGACTGATGTGAGCATACCTTAAGGATGCATCAAAATACGGCCCTCCCCTTCTTATCGCACTCTGTTCTACAAACAGTGTACATTTGTGCTAAAGCTGCATAAGTAAATCTTTATGAAATCATAGTAAGGTGAGGATTACTTATTAGGAACCCAGAGAATTTCAATGAATACAAATATGATTACTTTTTGTAGAAAAAAATAAGATCATGTAGACCTTGGGAATTGCAAACTTGCCCAATGCTGCCACCTACAGGTGTGAACTTGTTTTTGATCATGAACAATTGAAAAGTAATATTCAAGATCAATTGGGGACCTGGAACATTTCTGAACTGATTATTTTTTCCCTTATACATTGTAACACCTTGTGCTTCTGTCCATGTCCAAATGCAGAACAAGAAGCCAATTTAAAAAAATTGGAAGAAAATGAGAACAAAAGTGAAATTGTTGTGAAAACAAAGCAATTAGGATTTACCTTTCATTTTATAGGAAATTTAAAGGCCAACTCCAGCTCAGGGAAACACATTTTCAGACCCCAGGAGCACATAAGACTGAACTCCAGGCTTGTTTTTTTTTTGGTCCAGCTTGTACCAGTGTAAACATACATATTTCTTACCTGGCTGACCCTTGTGGAAGCAGAGAATCACTGTAGTATTGGCCACTATTATAGTAATCCTCACTTTCCTCCAGGTCCTGCTGCATAGTGGACATAGGGGTTCATTTGTTTGGTTTGCTATTTCCTATTTTTCTTAGCGAATGCAGGCAGGATAGTGACATTATGATCTCAACCTTTAATCAGAGAATGCCTTGCTTTCATTGAGAAAAATAGAAGGCATTCTTTAAATGGCGCCTGTGCCAAATAAGTGACCTCCTGTGGCTACTTTGCAGAAGTGCACCTGCTTGACACACAAAGGCATCGAAGATCTCTGCAATAGCGGTGACTACTACAGTGATTCTCCACTTCCACAGGGATTGTCCTGGTATGAAATACGTACGTCTTTAGCCAACGCTCAAATGTCCTCCAATCAGTTGCTAGACTGCACAATAACACCCCCTAGAAAACTTCAGTATGTGAATTTAAAAAGTCCAACGCTTAAATATATGCAACTGTTTCTTCAATCAGTCATCAGGTAAGTACTATATATCCTGTAGGTTCAACCTCAACGATTCTTACCGGATTTTCCGACCCATACACTAATCAATGGGTCCAATAAAGCTTTTTTTTCACTCCAATTTTATTAAACCCATTGATTGGTGTATAGGTTGATTGACTGAATAAACTGCTGCACATATTTAAGTGCTGGGCTTTTTAAATTCACATATGGAATATGGATACTAACATGTGTCAAAGTTGGGCCAATGTACTGTAACTATGCAAAATAATCCATATCTGGAATTCAGCTTTAAAAATAAAAATCTGCAACTGCTACCCTCACCCCTATCTGGGCTCTGTCCTTTAAAGACTGTCCCCCACCACCACCACCACCACACCATAATTCTGCTGTGATGACATGGTAATGCTCTTTGCAGCATTTAGGTTTCATCAACTGCAGGAGAAAGATAAAGGTGAAGAGGACCCATGACTGGACCAAAGATACCTAAAATAAAGCTAAGCACAATGATTTTTTAAAGGGTGCATCAGTGAAGGAGAACAACAATGGTGGAGGACCCTGAATATGGGCTTAAGCAGTCCATAGATTATTTGATTTTCTTTCCTTCCACTACCGGTGGAAGGAAAGAAAATCACTTCAGTCAGTGGTGTCACTAGGGTTGGTATCACCCGATGCGAAAAAAATTGGTGTCACCCCCCTCCACCAACTATAGTCCCCCCTCAGTACAGACCCCCCTCCCTCAGTGCAGACCCCCCTCAGTGGAGACACCCCCCCCCAGTGCAGACACCCCCCTCAGTGCAGACCACCCCCCCTCAGTGCAGACACTCCCCCAGTGCAGACCCCCCTCAGCGCAGACACTCCCCAGTGCAGACTCCCCTCAGTGCAGACACAAACTCCCGTGCTGATCCCCCTCAGTGCAGACAACCCCCCTCAGTATAGACCACGCTCTCCCCTCCCATAGTGCCCTCCCAGCACATGTCCATCTACATTACATTACAGTGTACAGACCTCAGAGCAGCGTGGCACTTGCACAGCAGTGTGTCCCTCCTCGGACTTCCTCCTACTCCTGTGTGGATGTAAACAGAGAGGAGGGGTTGGCAGCTTTGGTTCACTCCACTGAGGGACACAGCCAGCGAGACACACTGATCACTCGCCGCCACTGATCGCAGATCGGTGTAGGGAGTGCGGTGTTAGGTGTCACCACTCTGGCGGGTGTCACCCTGGTGCAGCCCGTTCACCAGCAACGCCACTAGCTACATTCCGTCTTCAGTACAGTTAGTCTTGATGGGGGAATGCCTCCTGCAGCGCTATTGTGTTCTGCCAGCATGGGGTGCCTTCCCCGATGCCAGAACACAATTATTGATGCTAGCAGCTATAGATGTCAGCAGTAATCACATGAAAAAAATGAAACAGGCTGGTTGTACCCAAGTCAATCGATGGATTGACATAGGAAATGTGCATAAGCTCGTATGCATGACAATTTGCATTGGAATGCTCACAGATATGCGTGAACATGCATTTACATGTACATGCACACCCCATGACAGCTGTTGGCACCAAATGGACTATTTATACTGGACCAGTACTCAGAATCATGTGCTGTCTTGTCTACAGCATTCCTGTGCTAACCTGCAACCTGTTACTCTGCATCTGTCTCCAGTTATTGACGCGGCTTGCCTTGACTACTCCTGAATTCCACCTGCATCGACCCTGGCTTGTCCCTGACCTTGCTGCTGCCTGTGCCCATTACTGCTACTCTGCTGATTTGATACTGACCTAGCCTGTATCTTTACTTCGCACCTGCATCCACATCTGTACCTGATCTGTCTGCCTATGTTTGACTCGGCTCGTCTGTTCCAGTCATTATTGGATTTACAATGAAAGCATCTGTCTGTTACCCACTGGTGCCCATTCTCCATTTGCCTGCTACCTGCCTGTGGTTCACCTGCTTGCTGTCTCCAGTGCCAGCCTGCTCCTGCTTACTGTTCATCAGCTGCTACCTGGCATCCCTGCTTGCTGATGACCATCAGCTGCTTGACCAGGAGATCCTGTCCGGCCCCGCGGCTAGCAAGACCATCAGGCACTCATGCCACTCTGCAGTCCTGCGCTACCTGTCTACTCTATTAGGAGCCCTGAGTCAAAGGTGTAAGCAGTGGGTTCTGGTGGGTTTTTTGGGGGGGTGGAAAGCAACCACCTCCCCGGGCGGCAAGCAGCGCAGCACTACCACCCCCCACCCCCCCTCGGCGGCGCGACACTACCTCCCCCCGTTTGTCTGCCAGTCATTCCAGCACTTACCCCATCAAGGTGACCGGCGGGTTGGCGGGAGGCTCCTCTGCTTCTCAGCTCCTGCTTTGTCCTCTCCTCCATCGTGGCAGCTTCCGTGCATCTCTTCCTCCTAGGGGCTAGGCGTCCAATAGCATTCCCTGTCCTTTCAGCCAATCGGGTGATGGGTCTCAGACCCGCTCCCTGATTGGCCGGAATGAGGATCAGTGTTAGAATAGCGAATATTCATTTGTTATTGTAACACACCTGGGTGGGCTGAGAGCACACTATCTGCACCCCGAGCCCACCCTATTAGAGCCTCTGGCTCTAATCTGTGCTTCAAAAAACACCCCTGACATTGTAATTCATGCACCCAGTGTCCTGAAAGGGGCCAGACACATAGATAGGGGGGCGGCGGCACAGATAGGGGAGGCGGCGCCCGTGCGCCCTCAATGGATGGGCCGCCACTGGGTGTAAGAGAGGCCTTCCTCGTCGTACAAGGCTCATCTACCAGGTACGTGACAATTCTGTTTCTGTGAGCAACACTTTTTTCTACATTTTTGTTTTTTGTTTCTCCAGTTTCCAAGGATCCACTTACTTACTGTATCTTCTATACAGATTTGCACGGTTTTAAAGTAAGCCTTCCAGTGCTGACCTCTTCTTAAAAAAGTTAATTGTCTGGCTGTCATGCTAATCCAACAAATTGAATACTCTTAATCAAATGTACAGACCTGGAACAAATAAACAGATCAGGATTTGTAACTTTATGTTGACTTTTCAAGCTGCATATTTGTTTAAAGCGGAGTTCCACACTGTTTTTTGTTTATTAAAAGTCAGCAGCAAAAAAAGTGCTGACTTTTAATAAACAGTAACTCACCTGTCTCCCGGTCCAGCGATGGCTGCTCCCGAAGCCTCGCTCGTCTCCCCTCTCCTCCCGACGGCCCCGCCATTCCTAGTGTGGGCACCCGGCCCGGCTTCACGGCCGGGCACCCACAGCGCATGCCCGAGTCACGCTGCGCATCCCTAGTGGCCAGGCAATCTTCTGGGACCTGTGACGTGTCCCAGAAGATTGCCAGGAGGGAGGGGCCGCCTAGGAGGAGAGGAGGAGTCGCCTAGGCAGCCCAGAGGCGGAAGGTGGAAGAGGGACAGGAAGTCCCTCTGAAACCTGGGGACACACTCCCCCCCCCAAAAAAAATGACATGCCAAATGTGGCATGTAAGGGGGTGAGGAGTGCTTAAAGCGGAAGTTCCATTTTTGGGTGGAACTACCGTAAAAAGTATTGAGACAGCCAGTCAGCTAGTATTTTTAGAAGTAGATTAGTAATGGCAGCTCCTTTATTTATCTCAGTGCAGGTTTGCTTTAATAGACTAGGTTATGCAAAAAAAAAAAAAAAAAAAGTTTAAACTAAGTGTATAGTGATGAATATGTAGTAGTTTAAGGAGGTTATCAGAATGGAACATACTTAAAATGATGGTGCCTTGAAGGGTAGTGACATTTTCAAATACACAGCTGCCTTCTTATGCAATGATTTCATATAAGAGCTCTACACAATGTCATACTGTTGCCTTCACTTGTATACAGTGACAGCTACCACAGCGCAGCGTAGCTGCCCTGCGAGGTTACATAAATATCACATGTGGCATTGTCAGTGATGGGAATGTTAGTTGTGGTTTTCTTTCAAAGTTTTTTTTTTTTTTTACAGATCTGTCTTCTGTAACCTTTATGTGTTAAACACAGTGATCCAGTGTGCAAATTAAATCTATCCATTAGAAATCTAAATGTTCTACATTGACAGTGAAAGATGATTGCCCTTCTTTACATCTATGCAGTTCGTACTGATCTGCTGAATAAGTCTACAAGCATTATAAAAAAAAATCACTTTGTGAAAGGGCATATATTTCTGTAATCACTGTTGTGTGCTGCAGAACATCAGCCCTGTATGCAGCAGTAAAAATGTATACAATAGAAATAACAAGCACATAAAGGAAATACAATATATTCTGTTTATTAATTGATTGATCAGTTCATTGGCTCAGTTCAGTGCCTGAAGCAGTCAGTTAACAGTATTTGTTTTCCAGTTATAGCATGCAGATATGGATAATAACAAAAGGTAAAAACTGTGCTAATTCCATACAATGTGAAACACTGCAGCAGCAATTCTCCCGTGAGACACACATAGCATCAAAATCATTCCCTTATAGAGCTGCACTGAATTTTGTAAATGAAAAATAAATAAAAGGGATAAAAAAGAAGACAAAAGTTCAAAGTAGTGAAACAGTCCTTCAGACGGTAAGTGCACCATCCATCACCAGAAGTGCGTGATCCTGAGTGAATACCTCCACCTTACAAAGTGCCTGCTTACCAGCTAGTGATGACCTCCTATTACGGAAGGTCAATCTCGCTTGTGGCTCAAAAACCCAGCCAAGGCATTTATTCATTCAGGGGGATTTTAAATCGAAGATAAGGAAATCTGCCACTTTAAGAAGACTCAGTCATAGGAGATCCCCAAAAACGGTACAAACTTGCCATAGCATAAAATGCTTTTAAAAAATTGCACTTACAGAAATTAATTTTCAAACACGCATGAAATGTACAAGCTGGCCGGCTTCGTGTAGCAGCCCATCCTTCGGGGAATTGCGTCAGTACGTCGCTTCAACCGATGCGTTTCGTCACAGTCTGACATCGTCTTGGGTTACGGGCGGTGGACTGACTCGCTGCTATATATAGGGAATACAAGTAAACCACTCCTCGGTCTGAGCCTTGCGCAGTCTCTTACAAGGACCGGCCATTTTGAAAGACATTCATTTACATATAAATAAAGAAAGGTAAATAGCAGGAGACTTTACTAATGACCTACCAAAGTAAAAAGACCGGCCCCAAAAACATCAAGCAAGTAAGGACATGAATAATTTATCCCTAATGCACTGTCCTATTGTCAACTGGAGATAATAGAAGGATCCCAAAGGTATCACAACAATGCATAAAGTGTAATGATAAACATTAAAATGCAAGAACAACCCCAACAATTGTCCCATGCTCATCAACATAAATGGTATGAAGTGATGAAAAAATGAAAAAAGAGACCTAACAAAAATAGATTCCGAAATAAAAAACAAATTTAGCGGTGTCCCCGACCCCTAGAGGCCTAATGGTGACCTCCATAGTTAAGGAGAGCTGACATCTTTCTTCACAGTATGGGTTACTAGGCATGGTGGGTGTAATGCAAGATTTATTGTCTCTTAACAAGAACTGAGGGAGAGAGTGCTTAGGACCAAGACCCATAGGCAGATGCAATAGTATTTAGCAGACTCTGAGACAAAAATAATAGGCAGACAGCCAGTTTAAAGCGGAGCCTTTAAACTGGATGCAGTAGCTGTATTTGCGGAACTGCTATCTCCTATGGCAACTGACCTCTCAAACTTCAATGTAGATCTGCACACGTAACTCACAGTATCCTCTTGTAGATCTTCTATCACATCTTACAGTATCCTACTGTAGATCTTCACTTACTGAGCTCTCGGTCTCTCACTAGACTTCAAGATCCCAGTCGTCACTGGATCCCCTGAGCTCTTCCACAGCTAACACGCTGTATACTCCTCTAGTGTCACCCCTGCTATCCCGCTGGGTCCCTGGCTTGTCACTCTGCTGAAGCTCTCCCACTTCTTCACTGTCCCCGGCTACTGAATAAGGCTGCTCTGGTACTTCAGACTTTCATAAACTGGCCTCTGATAACAGGAGATGATGTCCCTTAATGGCAAATGTGTCCCCTTTATCACTGACCTTTATCCTCATTTGCATCTTGTAACAGGAGTGGTCGTTGTGACGAACGCGGGTATCAGATCGCTGCCCTCCTCACCGATTGGCGACCGAGGACCCCCCTGATCCAATACCGCACTTGTCACGAACATAACAATGCCACTCTCAGCTGCTGTATGTCTCTTTAAAAACAAAAACTATGCACCCACTTGGCTCTAAGGACTGTTTCCAAAAGGTTACAATCCTTCAGTGCAGAGCTAATTCCCAACAATGCACTGAATGCTCTTAAGGCGAAACTATCCCACCGCTGCCAACCAGTATGTGATGAACACGGGTATCAGATCGCTGCCCTCCTCACCGATCGGCGACTGAGGACCCCCCTGATCCAATACCGCACTTGTCACGAACGTAACAATGCCACTCTCAGCTGCTTTCAGCACAAAGATTTCCCAGTTTGCGGGACCACCATCTAAGTGTCAGCCACCTGAGAGCGTTTGTTACCGGGCTAATTCAAACAATTAACCCTTTCTCTGCCACCACTTCTGGATTCCAGCCAGAAGATCCGGATGTAACAATACCAGTATTTTAGAGCAATGCCTGTGCATACACTGTCACCTGCAGACAGGTATATTCAGATGCGTTATTCAAAAGTCAGTAGCGCTCTTCGAAAGAACAGATTCGTAATAGTTGCGTTAAGAGCTTTAGAGACAAAATGAACACTTTTCAAAATAAGGTTTAATAATGAAAAGGTCAAGTTTTAGGTGCAGTAAAATATTTACAGAAAAATAAAAGTACAAAGTGAGACAAATTTACAGCGAAAGAGAACAGATTGAAAAAATACCTTGCCTTTGAAATATCTTTGCTTAATCAGTGTTTTGAAGATGATTTCCTGGTCCTCTGATGTTTGATGTTAAGGGAGAACTCCTATCTGATAGTCACAGTCTCTTTTTCTCTGAAACACCAGGGGTGGGGCCATACCTCTTCTGGCCATTCGTATGAGAGAGGGAGTTTCCTTAGACAATGTCCAGGGCGGACCGTGGAGATACATGCTGCATAATCATGCATGGATCATAACTTGTGGCGGAATCATCCTACATATTTTTCAGTATGAAATTTAATCTCAGCTTGCAATAAGCTTTCATATGACTTCAAACATGAGAATTCTAAAACCTTATAGGACCCTGGGGAGGGAATGGACTAATTCTATCCCTCCTTGGGTAACAAGGGGTGAATGTTTATGCTTGAATTATCCGGACCAAAATTCTACATTCAAATATGTAATGTTCATCACTATGGCATACCTATAGCTGAAGTTATGACTGTATGTAAGTTTTCATGTAAGTTTAAGGAAGAGCCATCCCTAGGTCAGACCTGCCAGGGTAATATACGGGCCAACAGCAGTGTGTTGTATGTTTTTTCTAGATAAGGGGACAGACCTTCTTCCTGGCCGCTATAAACCATAATCAAAGGCCTCCTTTTAATTTGGCCTGTACACACTCAGAGGGGGGTGACAAGCCTTCCAAACTGCCCTGTCCGAAGGAGAGAGAGGGAAAAAAAACTTAACCATTTACGTAACTTCCCTGCCGAGATGGAGTCAGTGTCGCTTTGGGCCTGGTATCATTACCTTGCGTGGATCTCACGCATGATACCATCACAGTCGTCCCATGTGGCAACTGCTTCTCCCTCACCGCTGGCAACGATTCAGTTCCCCATCCAGTGGAACCTCTGCAACTTGGTTGGGCTCCAAGCCTACAACCCCACGCTGCTTCTCTCATACTTGGATAGGCCTCAGACCGCCTAGCAGCCAGGTGCTCCTGGGATAGGCCTCAAGCTTCAGGCCTAACAACCCGGAGTCTTGTAACACACATTCAAGCAGACAGCCATCCAGGTGGCACAACCCCCTGATCACCTGACTCCTCCCGAATAAATAGGCTCTCCCAAAAGGCCAAGGGGCCGAAGTAAAGCCCTGCCAATTGGCTGAAACAACCTATCCACTCATAGTCTGGAATTACTATGCCCTTGTCATTCTAATGCCACCGACTTGGTGATAGAAGAGAGAGGTGCATCAAATCCAGATTTAGGAAGAAGTCAGTGAATCCTCCTAACAAGGCTGGTATTAGCAACCCTGCCTAACACCAGGGTGCTACACAAACATGAACTCTTAAAAATAATTCAAATTGCGCTATATCACCCTAATATTACCAGGGTGGTATCAGAAATTTGAAACTCCCACAATATGGATAGGGCCCCTATGGGGAAATATAACACTTCCTGCTATTTTAGTTTAGAATGTTCCTGAATAGATGGCTATTTTGGCTCCACATGAATGCAGTTAATGCTGTTTCCAGTAGGGGCTGTTTGTGATTCTGGCTGGACGTGGCCCCTTATGGGGGAATATGACACTTCCCGCTGTCCTATCTTAAGATATGGATAAGCCTGCATAGGGATGCCCATGTGTCTGCTATCAAAGAAACAGAGCCAACCTTCATATGTTAATTTACTGGTAACCAGATATACCCTTAAACCCCACAATGGACAATATTCTCACAAATATTGGTGCAGCTGAGAAACAACCTTTTCCATAACAATAGCCATAGTAGCCCATGCCTGTGGGTGGAAGGGGCCCATTAGGGTGGCTCTTGAGGCAAATTAAATACAAAAACATCTGTGTGCATGTGAAGAGAACACATACACATTGCTGTATTATTAGGGATTGGCGAGGTTTCTGCTGACACTGACCCTGTACCACATGTGACATTACCAGTCAAGAACAGCTGACTTCAGATACATAGGAAGAGACATTAGAATTGTTGCCACTAGTCACAGAACCCCTTTGCAGGCTGTATGCAGTAAAGTAAATCTCTTTATTTGTCCTAAAGTGTCATGTAGACATATCGCCTCAAAGCTTCAGGCCATCCCAGCCAGCACTGAAACTAAACCTGCATGCTAACACATTCTTTTCAGGCTGTACAAAATCCTAGAGTGTCTCCTCAAGTAATACACTGAAAGATGACTGTTTGTAGTTCTGAAAACAACGCCACATTTTAAAGATGTGTTTTAGGGTTATAGGTATCCGTTTAGGAAACTGTGATCAGCGGTGATCCCAAGGATCGCTGCTGATCACAGTTCATTTTCACTTTATGAAACAGTGATGATCGGAGGAGATTACATGTTCTCCGCGGATCATCTCCGCACATGGAGAAGCTGTCACTGATTGACACAGAAACAGCCAGTTTATGAAGCTGCGATCTCCGCACTTCACTGGCGACCTGTGGCAGAATTCACCCTTCCGATTTCACCAGCTTAGAGGTGGTGAATCGGGGAGTGAAGTGGGAATCTGGGGGGAAGGAGGAAGATTTTTCACTTCCTCCTTCCTCGGTCAGACTCCCCAACACAGTAACCATGTCCCCTGTCATGTACCGTATCTCGCAAAAGTTAATACACCCCTCACATTTTTGTAAATATTTTATTATATCTTTTCATGTGACAACACTGAAGAAATTACACTTTGCTACAATGTAAAGTAGTGAGTGTACAATTTGTATAACAGTGTAAATTTGCTGTCCCCTCAAAATAACTCAACACACAGCCACTAATGTCTAAACCACTTGCAACAAAAGTGAGTACACCCCTAAGTGGAAATGTCCAAATTGGGCCCAAAGTGTCATTATTTTGTGTGGCAACCATTATTTTCCAGCACTGCCTTAAAGTGGTTGTCAACCTGTGACAACCACTTTAACCTCCAGGTAAGCCTATAATAAGGCTTACCTGGTGGTGCCCTGAACATCTCCCAAACCTGCACAGTTTAGGAGATATGCAGTGTACTAGATGTGCCAACATCATTTCAGCACAGACGTATTGCAGAAACGGCCCGTGTGCCGTTCCTTCACTGAGAGCGTGCCGTGGCTGGCGGCTCCCGTATGCATGCACAGGAGTGACGTCACGTGACTCCAGCCAGTCACAGAGCCGGAGTCACGGCCCCACAAGGAAGAGGGGCTGAAGATGGACGCTGCCTGCACAGGGGACCGCGCTGGATGTCGCAGGCTTCGTTTGCAGCTAGGTGACACATAATGGGATACTATGTGATGCATAGTAACCCATTATGCTTCTACTTTGCAGGGGTTTACTTCCTCTTTAATCCTCTTGGGCATGGAGCTCACCAGAGCTCACCAGAGCTTCACAGGCTGCCACTGGAGTCCTCTTCCACTCCTCCATGACGACATCACGGAACTGGTGGATGAGACCTTGTGCTCCTCCACCTTCCATTTGAGGATGCCCCACAGATGCTCAATAGGGTTTAGGTCTGGAGACATGCTGCCAGTCCATCACCTTTACCCTCAGCTTCTTTAGCAAGGCAGTGGTCGCCTTGGAGGTGTGTTTGGGGTCCTTATCATGTTGGAATACTGCCCTGCGGCCCAGTCTCCAAAGGGTGGGGATCATCTTCTGCTTTAGTATGTCACAATACATGTTGGCATTCATGGTTCCCTCAATGAACTGTAGCTCCCCAGTGCCATCAGCACTCATGCAGCCCAGACCATGACACTCCCACCACCATGCTTGACTGTAGGCAAGACACACTTGTCTTTGTACTCCTCACCTGGTTGCCACCACACATGCTTGACACCATCTGAACCAAATAAGTTTATCTTGGTCTCATCAGACCACAGGACATCGTTCCAGTAATCCATGTCATTAGTCTGCTTGTCTTCAGCAAACTAGTACGTGATCCTACACTTCTGGGTAGGGGGCACACATGCGCGCTGATGCCGGCCTGCTCCCGATGTGATTATACACAGCGGGAGCTGATTGGCGGGTACCACAGACTCGATGTCCGCAGAGGGAGAACGGTGCTCTGCCTATGTAAACAAGGCCGATCGCCGTTCTGTCAGTAGGGAAGGCATGAATACTGTGTTCCTGCAAAGCAGGGATATGGATCCATGCCTTCCCCTAGTAAAAGCACCTCCCACAGTATGTGTCATTACAGACAGTGTCAT
Organism: Glandirana rugosa; assembly: GCA_018402905.1. Taxonomy (NCBI): domain Eukaryota; kingdom Metazoa; phylum Chordata; class Amphibia; order Anura; family Ranidae; genus Glandirana; species Glandirana rugosa. The sequence continues at coordinate 78,187 of BLSH010553715.1, read as the reverse complement.
TAGTACAGTGACAGTGCATATTTTTTAGCGCTGATCACTGTATTAGTGTCACTGGTCCCCAAAAGTGACAAAAGTGTCAGTTAGTGTCTGAATGGCCACCGCAATGTCACAGTCCTGATATAAGTCGCTGATGGCCGCCATTATGAGTAAAAAATTAAAAATTAAAAACATCCCATAGTTTGTAGACGCTATAATTTTTGCACAGACCAATCAATATACGCTTATTGGGATTTTTTTTACCAAAAATATGTAGCAGAATACATATTGTCCTAAATTGATGAAAACATTAGATTTTTTCAATTTTTTTTATTGGATATGTTTTATAGCAGAAAAAATAAAAGTAAAAAGTAAAAAATATTGTTTTTTTTTCAAAATTGTCAGTGTTTTTTTGTTTATAGCGTAAAAAATAAAAACGCAGAGGGGATCAAATACCACCAAAAGAAGCGTCACACGACCGCCTAATTGTCAGTTAAAGTAACGCAGTGCTGTATCACAAAAAATGGCTGGTCATTAAGGGAGGTAAATCCTCCAGAGGGCAAATGGCTAGTAGCCTATTGACTATGCTAACACCTGTCCTGCCAACTCTCCCTGATAAAGACATTTAAGAGTTGATTTAATAAAGGCAAATACACTGTGCATTTTGCAAAGTGCAGTTGCTCCAGAACTTAGTAAATGAGGTAAAGCTTAATTTTGCAAAGAATACCCAATCGTGTGCAAGGAAAATAAAATAAAAAAAAAAAACATCATTTTTGCTTGCACATTATTATATTATTATACAGTATTTATATAGCACCAACAGTTTACGTAGCTCTTTACAATATAAAAGGGAAACAGTACAGTTACAATACAATAAAATACAAGAGGGTTAGGAGGGTCTTGCTCATAAGAGCTTACAATCTAATCTGGATGATTGAAGTCAGCAGAGCTTCTGCTCATTTACTAAGCTCTGGAGCAACTGCACATAGGCTCCATTCACACTAGTGCTTTTTTTGATGCATTTTGCAGTTTGCAGAAATGCAGGGAATTTTTTAACATGGGTTCCTATGGAACATGTTCACATCAATGCTTTTTTGTGCCTCTGCATTTTTGGATAGGGTCTGGGACTTTTTTTCATGCAAAAAGCAGCCTTTTTCATGTAATAGACTTCAATGGGCAAGCATGAAAAACACAAGTGCTGCTTTTTTACCGCGTTTTGCGGTTTAAATCTGCCTAGCAACAAAATTTTTCATGTATCAGCACCGCTCTCCTCCCCAACAGCTCAGATTCACCATCAGGAACTGGGGAGGAGGTCTTAAAGTGGAAGTTCCACTTTTGGGTGGAACTCCACTTTAATGCCCCGTACACACGGGACGACGATCGTGTTCAACACGTCGTACTCACGACCGTTGCATGCAGAATCGTTCGTCTGTGGCGGCACTGTCAACAGTTGAACGTAGCAGCATGCAAGTTGACAACTGTCACGGCGGTGTCTGCTTGCTAAGACGTACGTTGCCAGCACTCATGCTGCACAACTTGTGCTAGCAGCAGGGCACACATGCCCCGTAATTTCACCTCAAGGTGGGTTTTCACCTTGAAGGTGAAATTCTGGAGGAGGGGTCAAGGACTACCACTTAGACTCGACAACCCCTCCTCTCGCCACGACTATGTACTTTTTAAAACAACGATCCGTCTAAATTTGGCGTTTTGCGCCATTTTTTCGTCGTGAACACAAAAAGTACGAACGGGTAACTTCAGATAATGTACT